>SNQJ01S0046506.1:33071-56715 GCA_010110895.2 Picea sitchensis
GGGGCAAGGGTGGAGGTGGCGCATAGCCAATCGAATTGCCCATGAGATCAAACTACTTAACCCTACAGCCGTAGGGGTTCGAGAGGGGGGAGAGGCCAGTAATTGGATCCACAATCGTTTTAGAAGGAGAAGGGATGACTAAATGGGTAAGAGGAGGGGGAAAACCTTCTTCAGGTGGGTGAACATCCATGGGAGCCAACGGAGGGGGAGAAGCCGAATTATAGTTGGGGGAAACATCTCGAGAAGGGTTCGGGGCTTCGCGCGACTGAACAGAGGGGGGTGGTTTCCTTCCCAAGGCCTGGTACCAGGCTGCTCCACGCCTTGGTCTACCCCTGGGTCGTGGCATGAAGGAGGGGAGGGTTCTCACCATAAAGCTCCAGAATGGAGTGTATGCACCAGAGAACTCCAAAACGCCAATCGAGGAATCACACCAGAGCTGTACAGCAGAGCAGAGAATGGAATGAGCCCCAGGGAGGTCGCTTCGATAGAAACGAGCTAGCAAAGTTGACAAGGGGGAAGATATCACGACCAACTGGAGCTGAGGTGATCGGGAGGGCTTGTCGTGCAGCGCCATGAAGACTTGCAGGTTCTGAATTATGTGAGCTGCATGGTTCGCGTGTGGGAGGAAAGGTGACGATAGATCATTTGCATGCCAGTGAGGGTGTGAGGGTGGACGTGACATTAGACTTCCACTTGTTTCCATGTGGCTTGGCCGTGTGGCCCTAGACTGTTCTACATCCATCATTTCATGTGGGCACCCCATCTGGGGGATAAAACATATATATTAAAAACACCAATGAATAAAAATAAAAATAAAAATAAAAATAAAAATAATTTTTTTTGAAAATAGATGAAAAAACACCGTTGAGAAAAAAATAAAAAATAAAAAATTTGAGCAATTTGAAAATAATTGAAAAAACAAGCATTTAAAAACAAAAAAGTGGAAACCTTATGTATCAGAAAATTTAAAATATCAAAAAATCACCTAAAAAGGGAGGGGGGTTCTACCGGTAGCACCATTTTTAAAAACGGGGTAAAAAACTTGACCCCCCAAAAAACGAGAACTCTGTAGAGTTCTCGTTTTTTGGTAACTATGTTACCAGCCTGTGTTGGAGTACCAAACTATGTTGGGGTAGCATACCAGCCTGCGTTGGGGTAGCATACCAGTTTGCGTTGGAGTAACAACCTATGTTGGGGTAGCATACTAGCCTGCATTGGAGTACCAACCTGCGAGAGTAGCTTCCACTACTAGGGATCTCATCACTTCCTTCTACTAGGGAGCACATCACTTCCCGCTACTCAGGAACATATCACTTCTTGCTACTAGGGAACACATCACTCCCTCTCACAAGGAAAAATCCTTCTGGACCACACCAAGCTTGTCTCTGAAGTACTCAAACTTCACTTTCGACAGAGGCTTAGTCAACACATCTACTACATGTTCTCATGTAGCAATATACTGGAGAAAGTGTTTCATCATAGTCTTCTCCCTCTTGCTGGGAGAATCCTCTGGACACAAATCAAACATTTTTACATCTCTAGGTTATTTATTTGCAACATGCTTGATCTTTGTAGATCAACTTGGAAACTGCCAGTGACTTCCCTTCTGTTCTCAGAACCAAGGAATATATATATATCCCAGTCCTTCTGAATGGCTTCCTCCTCGATCATTGTAGAAAACTATACTGAATCAATGAAATCTTCCCATAAGATCTCATATCTCCTCGAAGCGTCTAAAGCTTCGATATAACCTTCTCAACCCATGGAATATCTCTGTTAGTTCTTTAAGATGCCTCTCTCTTCCATATGGATTTGAAAGTCTTTGAGTCTCCATTCTCCCTTTGAATCTTGGATCCCTCTAAGTCTGTATAGTCTTCAGAGCCACCTTCTCCCTATGTGTGTAATGATTTTCTTTGAAGTCTCCTATGAATGGTTATGGGGAGGATGCTTCTCCCTACTAGATCGCGAGGATTGAATCACTATGAACTCTAGCTCCTTTTGAGATGGTACTCGGTGGGGATTCCTACCTCACCACCAGTGGAGCCATTTGATGCTCATGATATGGCTCATCAATGTTGCATCCTGCAAAGTTTTGTGGGACCACATTGGTCTCTTCTTGGTTATTGTAATGATTCTGGGTAGGCCCTTCTGGCTCTACTAACTCTTCCTGATTTGAGGAGTGATCAACTGCACTAGAGGGATTTGTTCGATTATCCTTGGAGCCTTCTACTCCTTGCAATCAATCTCCATATGAGATACTCAGTATCCAACAAAAGTACCCTTCTTCGTCTTCTTTCTTCTTTGGTACATGGATGTATACAATGTTGGAACCTAGAGTCTTATATTCAAGAACGAGTGTTGTAATTTTATTCTGAGTCTCCTTCACTCAAGATGACAATTATTCTCTTCAACATGTCCCATGTACTTAAAGAAAAATATGCTTTCTTGACATAAATCCGAGTTAGAGAATATAATGCAAATAAACTCTAAAAATCTCATCCTTAATCAATCTAATACTTTGACTAGAGTCAACTTATAACTTGAAATTTGAACAGAGGTTAATATGATAATCGTAAGTTCAATAGATCAAAATACAACTAGATGTTCATAAGGTTACAATAATGCCATAATAGCTAGAGGAATATGAAAACAATCAAACCCGGAGTGCGTTGTTCCTATGAATGTGCTGGATCTACGATTGTAAGAGATCCCTTCTCCTGTAATCACACTCAAAATAGTGATACAATTTAAATATATATAAGTACATACCTCCTGCAACATCAACAGGAATTGGCACCATTTGGCAGCAATGACAAGAAATGATGAACCTCAAAACTTCAAAGGTGCTCCAACTTGTAATCTAAAGGTAGATGCATATGCGGTATGGTAAGGCACACTAGGACAACCAAATATTAGTCCCAACACTTCACAGAAACTTTCACTGCAACTGACACTACAACTAGTGTTGTAACTGACACTACAATTGGAATGAAGGAAATGGCACGAAGGAACTGGCACTACAACTGCAACTAGTACTGCAGACCTAGGGTTTTATGAGGAAACCCTAATTTCTCAACTTTAGAAATTTGTAGATTTGATCCGGGGAAGAGATGCTCCTTACTTAGACAACCTTCTTAGTGAGTTTATTATGTGCTCAATGAGCTTAACAATGGGGGAAACTGATGATCTTCCTTCCAATGGTTATACTGTTACGAAGGAAACCAAATATGATACCGTGTTGAAATTTTGGTATGCTCATTTAACCATAAAAAAATGTCACATCATTGTCACCCAACCATAGGTATTCACATATGCCACCCCCGAGCACACTAACCTTTACTTAGAATAATTCCAACAAGCATACTCTAGAACCAACAGATAAACCCTAGCTGCTAACTACAACAATAACTCAAGAAAAGTAGAGAGCTCCTTCTCCAATGGTACAACACAAGAGAGAGAGTTTCCATATCCATAGACCAAGTACCATACACACCAACAACAATAGCAGCTGCAGCTACACTACTCTCTCAGACTTGTGCCATACTTAGGAAGAATATCACCAAGAGAATCACCAAGAATATCACCAAGAGAATCACTTGATAGCGTTAGAGAGAGAACAATACCAATATATGGCCATACACCCTTATTCCTCCTTGCAGCTGTAGTTACAGCTGCAACTGCAACTCTCCACAAGACTTGCACTCTAATTGGGTTTACAAATGAGCTAAAACATCATCTGTTTATATTAATATGTCCAATGACTTTTCTGGCTGGGCCGACCTGACTTTATGGTAATTATATTTTTTGTTTATCTTTTTCCTGTGGAGCCGACTTGTATTTCCGTAAGATAATATTCTAATATTATTGTTCTTCTAGGCTGACCTCACTTTATGGTAATTATATTTTTTGTTTATCTTTTTCCTGTGGAGCCGACTTGTATTTCTGGAAGATAATATTCTAATATTATTATTCTGCTAGGCTGACTTGTCTTCTAGGGTTTACACACATCTGTTTAATGGTTCACTTGCTTTCGAAATATTCTATTCTAAGTCATAGGTTACACATGGAGGTTAATACCTCCCACAACTACCAAAACATCAACACTCCCTCTTAGCTAGGGATGTATTAACTAAGATGTTCTTTATGTAGTGGTCTCAAACACATCCATCCATCTCACATGGCATGGGAAAGAATCAAATGGTCTTGCAGACCAGTCTACATGTATCATCACATTATCCATATAGTTGTCAAACACCTCCAACACTATTGGTTGGCCCTCGAGCTAGTAACCTTCGATGCTACTGATCGACACTCTAACCGGGAATCATTTTCAACACTACAGGTCGACATCTAGTTCATACAGAACTAGTAACTCGCCGGTTCACATAGAATCTGGCTAAAAAATTTAACATTCCCTCTTAACGAGGAAGGTATTCCTTTTGGCATGATCATCATCACTACTTCTGCGGTTCTTCACACCTCGACCATTGTCTTATTGAATTTCATGAATCCATACATAATAATAAGTTTTTCACTTTCACTGGAGTATCTTACCAACCTGCGTTGGAGTACCAACCCACGTTGGGGTAGCATACCAGCCTGAGTTGAAGTACCAACTTACATTGGGGAAACATAGTAGCCTGAGTTGGAGTACAAACCAACAATGGGGCAACATACCATCCTGCATTGGAGTACCAACCTATGATGGGGTAGCATACCAACCTGCACTGGGGTAGTATACCATCCTACATTGGAGTACCAACCCACGTTGGGGTAGCATACCAGCCTGCGTTGGAGTACCAACCCACGTTGGGGTAGCATACCAACCTGCGTTGGAGTACCAACCTACGCTGGGGTAGCATACCAGCCTGCATTGGAGTACCAACCTGTGCCGGAGTAGCTCCCACTACTGGGGATCTCATCACTTCCCTCTACTAGGGAGCACATCACTTCCCTCTACTGGGGAACATATCACTTCTCGCTACTAGGGAACACATCACTCCCTTTCACGAGGGAAAATCCTTCTTGACCAAACCAAGCTTGTCTCTAAATTACTCAAACTTCACTTTCGACAAAGGCTTAGTCAACACGTCTGCTACCTGTTCATTGGTAGAAATATACTTGAGCAAGTGTTTCTTCGTATTCTTCATATTCTTCATATTGGTAGAAATTTAACATTCCCTCTTAACGAGGAAGGTATTCCTTTTGGCATGATCATCATCACTGCTTCTGCGGTTCTTCACACCTCGACCATTGTCTTATTGAATTTCATGAATCCATACATAATAAGAAGTTTTGCACTTTCACTGGAGTATCTTACCAACCTACGTTGGATTACCAACCCATGTTGGAGTACCAACCCACGTTGGGGTAGCATACCAGCCTGCGTTGGAGTACCAACTTACACTGGGGCAACATACTAGCCTACGTTGGAGTACAAACCAACAATGGGGCAGCATACCATCCTGCATTGGAGTACCAACCTATGATGGGGTAGCATACCAACCTACGCTGGGGTAGTATACCATCCTACATCGGAGTACCAACCCACGTTGGGGTAGCATACCAGCTTGCGTTGGAGTACCAACCCACGTTGGGGTAGCATACCAGCCTGCATTGGAGTACCAACCTACGCTGGGGTAGCATACCAGCCTGCATTGGAGTACCAACCTGCGTCGGAGTAGCTCCCACTACTGGGGATCTCATCACTTCCCTCTACTTGGGAGCACATCACTTCGCTCTACTGGGGAATATATCACTTCTCACTACTAGGGAACACATCACTCCCTCTCATGAGGGAAAATCCTTCTTGACCAAACCAAGCTTGTCTCTAAATTACTCAAACTTCACTTTCGACAAAGGCTTAGTCAACATGTCTGCTACCTGTTCATTGGTAGAAATATACTTGAGCAAGTGTTTCTTCATATTCTTCTCCCTCTTGCTGGGAGAATCCTATGGACACAAATCAGACATTGTACATCTCTAGGATATTTATCCGCAACATGCTTGATCTTTGTAGATCAACTTGGAAGTTTCCACTGACTTCCCTTTTGGTCTCGGAACCAAGGAAAAAATATATATCCTATCCCTTCTTACCGGATTCCTCCTCGATCACTGTAGAAAATTCTACTGAAGCAAGGGAATATTCCCATAAGATATCATATCTTCTCGAATCTTCTAAATCTTCGATCTATCCTTCTCAATCCATGGCATTTGTCTGTCAGTCCTGGAAGATGTCTCTCTCTTCCATATGAATATGAAAGTCTCTGAGTCTCCATTCTCCCTTTGAAGCTTGAATCCCTCCATGTCTGTATAATATTTAGATCCATATTCTCCCTCTATGTGTGATTATTTTCTCTGAAGTCTCCTATGAATGGTCATGGGGAGGTTGCTCCTCCCTACTGGATCGTGAGGACTGACTCCCTCTGAAATCTAGCTCCTTTTAAGCTGGTACTCGGTGGGGCCACCTACCTCACCATCGATGGAGCCATCTGCTCCTCATGATATGGCTCATAAATTTTGCATCCTGCAAAGTTTAATGGGACCACACTGGTCTCTTCTTGGTTACTACAACGATTCTAGTTAGGCCCTTCTGGCGATACTAACTCTTCAGGATCTAAGGAGTGATCAAATTCACTAAAGGTTTTTGTTTATTTATCCTTGGAGTCATCTGATCCTTGCAATCAATCTCCATATGAGATACTTAGTATCCCACAAAAGTACCCTTCTTCGTCTTCTTTCTTCTTCAGTACATGGATGTATACGATCGTGTATACAACTGCTTATCCAGATGGTTTGCTCCATGTCTCAAACTAGAGACCATATAATATGTTTCCTCTAGCAAGCATCACTATAGCTCCCCTCAGAGTTATCACCCGTGACATGCCTCGAACAAGGACAATAAGGGGAAAACAATAGACAAGAATAATACTCTTATAATAAAAACAAGAACGAGAACAATAATCACAGTAGCTTCTTCTCAGAGCTATTTCTTGTGACTTGCTTGGAACAAGAGCCAGAATAAGAATACAATAATAAGAAATAGGAACAACACTCTTCTAGTGTTGTGATCAATCATTCCTCCAAGGTGACCTCCATGGAATTTATAAAATAAACTGACTGAGACAAGAGAAACAAGAGAAAAAAGTAGAATATCATTTTCATAAGAACATATCTATGTCAACAAGAATAAAAGACAATATCATGGTAATCATCATATTATTATCAACATGACCTGCTTGGAAGCAAAACAAGAAGTATGTCCTGGAGGAGATGTTAGTTCATCTTGTGACCAAGTACAATAACCATTTACATCAATAGTACTCACATGATGCCAAGTATTCATTGTATTTAGTAGTAATAGATCCTTTCAAGGATTGTTGTCACAACTAGTAATGTAACAATTACTAAACTTGATATGTGCAAATTGGAAACTTATTAATTTAATCAATCAAACTTGGAACCTAGAGCCTTATATTCAAGAACGAGTGTTGCGATTTTATTCCGAGTCTCCTTCACTCAATATGACAAGTATTCTCTTCAACCTGTCCCCTGTACTTAAGGCAATATGCTTTCTTGACATAAATTTGAGTTAGAGAATATAATGCAAATAAACTCTAAAAATCTCATCCTTAATCAATCTAATACTTTGACTAGAGTCAACTTATAACTTTAACTTTGAACAGAGGTTACTATGATAATCATAAGTTCAATAGATCAAAATACAACTAGATGTTCATAAGGTTACAATAATGCCATAACAACTAGAGGCATATGAAAACAATCAAACCTAGAGTGCATTGTTCCTTTGAATGTGTTGGAACTGAGATCCCTCTGGATCTACGATTGTAAGAGATCCCTTCTCCTACAATCACACTCAAAATAGTGATACAATTTAAATATATATAAGTACATACCTCCGACAACATTGATAGGAAGTGGCACCATCCGTCATTGGTGACAAGCAATGACGAACCTTAAAACATCAAAGGTGATCCAACTTGTAATCTAAAGGTAGTTGGAGATACGCTAGGGTAAGGTGCACTAGGACAACCAAATATTAGTCCCAACACTTCACATAAAATTTCACTACAACTGGTGTTAGCACTGCAATTAGTGTTGCAACTGGCACTACAACTTGTGTTGCAACTAACATAAAGGAATTGGCACGAAAGAACTGGCACCACACTTACAACTAGTACTGCAGACCTAGGGTTTTATGAGGATACCCTAATTTATCATCTTTAGAAATTTGTATATTTTATTTGGGGAAGAGATGCGCCCTAATTAGGCAACCTTCTTAGTGAGTTCATTATGTGCTCAATGATCTTAACAATGGGGGAAACTGAAGATCTTCCTTCCAGTGGTTAAACTGTTATGAAGGAAACCAACTCTGATACCATGTTGAAATTTTGGTATGCTCATTTAACCATAGACAATGTCACATCATTGTCACCCAACCATAGGAATTCACATGTGCCACCCCCGAGCGTAGTAACCTTTACTTATAATAATTCTGGAAATCCTACTCCAGAACCAACAGATAAACCCTAGATGCTAACTACAACAATAACTCAATACAAGTAGAGCGCTCCTTCTCCAAGGGTAGCGCACAAGAGAGAGAGAGAGAGAGAGAGAGAGAGAGAGTCTCCATATCCACAGAACAAGTACCATACACAATTGCATCAACAAAATATACAACTCTACTACTCTCTCAGACTTGCGCCATACTTAGGAAGAATATCACCAAGAGAATCACTTGATAGCGCAAGAGAGATACCAAGACCAAGAGATGGTCATACATCCATATTCCTCCTTGCAGCTGCAGTTGCAGCTAAAACTATAGCTCTCTACAAGACTTGCTCTCTGATTAGGTGTACAGATGAGATAACACATCCTCTATTTATATTAATCTGTCCAATGACTTTTCTGGCTGGGCCGATCTGAATTTTTGGTAATTATATTTTCTGTTTAGCTTTTTCCTGTGGAGCCGACTTGTATTTCTGGAAGATAATATTCTAATATTAATATTCTGCTAGGCCGACTTGTCTTCTAGGGTTTCCACACATCTATTTAATGGTTCATTTGCTTCCAGAATATTCTATTCTAAGTCATAGGTTACACGTGGAGGTTAATACCTCCCAAAACTACCAAAACATCAACATAATGGAACAATTTGTAAATAGTTATGTTGTTTTACTTCCTTTTTTTTATAATTAATGGAACAATAAAAAACTTTTAATTATATTTATACTTTTTCATGGTGTATAAAACTCATAGGAAACAAAGTATGGAGTAATATGCTGCGAGATAACATGAAGCATGGCTTCAAAATAATATGTGTTGTTTGTAAATCACTCGCTATCCCAACAAAAATGTGCATCAAAAGTATGTGATCATTATTTTTTTAATGTGTAATCAAAGAGTATAATTATCACATGAAATACTGTTTTTCAATTGTTTTATTGTTATAGAGAAAAAAAAATGGAACCCATTCGACACATAAGACACGATTCCAAGGAAGAAAAGGGTTGATCACAAATTTTGTCAGTACTTTCTTTTTTCTTAATTAACATTTCATATTTTTTACGATTTTTTTATTTTAATTAATTTGCAATTGTCCATGGATGTGTTTTACTAGGTGCTAACTTGCAAAGAAGAGCCATCCAAATATTTGATTAACATTAGATTACTTATGGGTTGTGAGTATAATATTGTTGATGTTTTAATTGTTCACAATCCAAACAACAACCTCATGAAGATAAGGTATCTCCCTGCATTTTTATAGGGGTGGTACTCCTCTATAATTTTCCAAAGGATGTATCTTGATGTTCTTAGATTGGACTGCCAAATGGGAGAATGATAAACATCAAATCCCAAAATATTTATTGCTTAGTTTTTATATGAAATGGTTCTTGATAAAAATATCTGATCTTTATGTACAACAAGTAGCTTATTAACAATAAAAAGGTTGAAGAAAAGATTCAATATCAGCATATATATATGCTCAACGTCATATTTTACAACCCTTTGAAACACATGCAAGCAAAAGAGGCAACCATAGCTTCTCATGAGAAAAGGAATGAAATGGTATTGATCATTTCAAAGAACTTTAAACGAGTATTGTAGTTGAAACTAAAAATAATTTGATAGGCACAACTCAAAAATCTCACACTTAGAAATCCTAGGATCTAAGAAATCATTAAAATTATACCCTGAAGTAGTTCTCTCTAGAATTTCATAAAAGATATTCAACAATATAAAAAATCTCAACAAACCAATTGAATAAATCTTAAGAAATAAAGCTTTTCAAATGCACAAAACAAATCTCCATGAATTATTTAGAAAATACTGGCTTACATTTATCAGTCACACATATCACTGTAAAATACTCCATGATCTTTTCAAAGAAATATTCTTAGAAGAATACAAGAAAGACACTCAAAATCTTAACCGTGTGCTCAGTTCAAAAATACAAGCATAATGCCTTGAGAAAAATAGTGTAGAAGAAGAAGAAGCAAGAAGAAGATGTAGATATTTATTTTTTGATCAGATACTTGGCTAAATGCTGATGGTTGGACCCTTTTCTATTTTGATATTTTGATTTCCCACTAACCTTTCTTTGATAGTGCTATGTCTCTTTTAAAATATGCTTCCAATGCTTCTTGAAGTTGTTAGGGTTTTGGTCTTTTTAGGAAATTCCATATGCTTTTCTTCTTGTATTAACCACTTTAATTACTGATTTATTGAAGCCTCATTAATGGATTTATATAATTGAAATTTTTTCTTTGAAGTGGGGCCCATTTCGTCTTTAATAAAAGTTTTTTAATAAACTTTTATTTTCAAAATTTAAACGGGCTTCATTTTAAAAAGTGTATTGTGTTTTAATTTTTTGAGCATAATATTTGATTTATCAGCCATGGAAACCATTACATAAGTAATATTTGTCATTCCATATTTCCAACGAGTCCTCCTAAGTGAAATTTGGAGTTCTGGATCTCAGGTTATAGCTCCGTGAAGTCGAGGTTCCAAACAAATTTACTAACAAACCATGGAAATTGAGTCGACTATTCTTTCAATTTCTGGGATGATTGTGATCAAATTAAACCCTTAAAACTCATTCCATCATATTCCTCGTTAAATTAGCTTTCCAACGAGGTACATTTTGTCCAAAATTGACGCTCGGATCTTGAGTTATGACCTCTGGAAGTTCGTTTCTCAGCAGCCATACATCAAATTTGTGGGTCATTTTGGGCCCTTCATCAAAATTCGCCCTTTAAAAATCCCACATGCATTGTGGTATTTGATGTTTTAGTGTTTATATGGTAAAGGTCCCCATGTACTTCAGGTGAAACAAAAGAAAACTATGGAGGTCAAACCTTAGGAAAATCACGAGTTAATAAAAAGTTTGGTGGTCCACTTGCCCATTCATCGTCTAGTCAACATTTGTGTCATCGACCAGTAAGTGCCAAGTGTCTCAAATTATTTGATGACACATGTATCAGGATAAGAGGTCACTATGTGTCTTGGTATCATTACTTTTCATGTCTACTACATGTCATAAAGTGATTGGTTAACAATAAAAGGGAATGGAATTTAGGAAATTAGGCTAAGTATTGGAGTACGAGAGCATGGGAAGAGGGAGTAAGAGGAGGGGAATTAGGATTAGAGAGAAGCAGATGAGGAGGGTCACAGGGGTAGAGGAGAAAGGAGGGGGCATCTGAACCCATAGAGGAGTGACGACGTAGGAGAGAGGATCGATTGTAGAGGAGGTTGTGGGGATGGAGGGATAATGAGGGTGCATCCGAACCCACAGAGGGGAGAGAGGTGTATGGAGGGATAAGGAGGGGAGAGAGTTTAAGAAATAAACTAAGGGAATTGGATCAATTGTATGTGTGTGGAGGTGGAGTGGAGTGATAAGGATGAGAGAGGTAATTAAGAAATAAACTAAGGAGAGAGACAATTAAGAAATAAGGGGAGATGGGAGTGTGAAAAACTTTAAAAATATTCTAAGTATGGTATAGTGAAAGGTAATAAGACTGACTATAGATAAGTGTATAAATGTAGAGTATGGACAAAAGCCTACACTTAGTGTATGGAAACAAGAAACAAGTGTGAAAATTAGTCTCATAAGACTATGAGAAAATTAAATAATATTTATGAGAGAATGAAAGAACCAAGACTTCATGCTAAGTATGTGTTGGACATATTGTCATTGATATGTTGTCATTGATGTCAACATTCGATATCATTATGATTTGATGATAAGTTGTTATGATGAATTGTCATTGTTGATTTATCATAGATGAAATTGTCATTGATGTCAACAGTATAACGGTTAGCATAGAATGTCAAATAGTATGCAAAGATCAAAGCTCAGAAGGAAAAGTGCATTGAAAGTATGCAAATAATGAAAATTTCAGACAGTATGTAGAGATCAAAGCTCAGGAGAGGAAGCGTATTAGATCACACAATATAAGAGCATGTAGATATCCTTGGTTCAGTTGGAAACCAAGTATAAACCCAAAAATCTCAGAAGAGATGACGCACAGGAGGCTAAGAAGAAATGATACACAAAAGCCGTCCATTATCATTACGGGACAAACCAGGACCGTCAAATATGGGAGTTACAAGAGAAGGATCGTTGGAGGATTGGTCAATGACCAGATTAAGTCGTGACCGTCGGATGTGCAAGTGCTAGATCAATGACAGGGATATATTGCAGAGAGCAAAAGGAGAATTAAATGTTGTGTTATTTCCAATCCCACAATTAGTCAGGACCATAAGATATTATAGGTTCAAAGATCGACGATTGTGGTTGACTCACCTACAATCACACAAATTCAAATTGCGGAGCTTGGGTGACGAATTAAACCACTCGCAAGTTGTGGTTCCTCAATCCACATTGACTTTCGATGGTCACTCGACCGTTAGATCACTTGGAAGTGGAAGGATAGGATAAGCGAATTTGTAGATTCACAAGTCGGAGAAATTGCGAGGAGCTAAGTTCAAACTTCGCGAAATGTGAAGTTGCAAAGCACTCAGGAGTTGAGCCCCAGGTCATAGCCCGAGGTCATATGTGAGACGAGCCTAGGAAGAGGAGCTAGCACCCATTACCTGGAAATCGTCAATTCGGAGATCGAAAGATTGGTCGCAACATATAGTGAAAAGACGCGAAGCACAAAGTCGTGATGTAAATGGTGGCCATACATCTCAATGCCAGCAGTCGGATTAGGCAATATTACAGATAGATCAAGTCGTTGATCTAAAAACCATGATCAATGAACAACATTCGTTTCAGGTTAAGAGTTGTGAGGAAGTTACACTTCGCGTAATCTCACTTCGAAAGTATTGTGAAGTCAAGAGATCGAATTATCCGAAAGTCGAAAATCCGAAGTAACTCTCAGTCGTCGATTTGAGATACATTTCAGATACTATTCTGATCGTTAGATTAGGGAGATCTACGTCAACAGACCATGTTAGCAAGGACATGTGGCAGACCACGTTAGCAGACCATGTCAACAAGGACATGTGGCAGACCACGTCAGAAAGGACACGTGGCACAGTCAGATAATGACAAATGTCAAGATGAAATCAGCAGTTCAGGTACGTGTAAATCATGAATCTGAGTGGCACGTGGAAACCACTTGGCCCATGCCATGTCAACAAGTGACGTCAGCAAGTTACATCACTTTGGGAGTTTTACTTCGGGAGTTTCACCACCAACAAATGACCGAAGTCCCAAATGTCGAAGTCCTGAAGGGTCGAAATCGCGAAGGACAAAGTTTCGAAGTCTTGAAGGCCGAAGTGCCAAAATTGTGAAGGACAAGTCTCGAAGGCCAAAATTCAAAGTGGACATGAGTCGTCCAATCTGAAGGACACTTTGGGAGCGTTCTCAGTCGTTGATCTAGTACAGTGGAAGGATAGCGTAAGTGGAATAGCCAAAATAAATGAGAGTCATTCATCTCAACTCTTTATTAAGTTGTAATCATCAATTTGTTTGAAACCTCTGGACAAGCCAGGATTGTCCGACTAAAGGAAGAACGGATATTGACTGTCTAATCTACTTCGGAGAAATCTGCGTTAGAGATTTGAAAGATTACAGAGGCTGAAAGTTGTGAAGGATGAAGTCCTGAAATACGAAAGTCATCCATCTCATCATGCGATTAAAATATGATCGTTGATTTTGATAAGCACTCCAAAGCTCATTTTCCCTAGAATCTGGTCACCGCCATTAGTCGTATGGAATAGAGAAATAAGAGTAAAATGAGGCAGTGCTTAAATTGATAATCTTGTGGTTCTACGCTTGTGATCATATGAAAATGGTTTGAAGGAAGCACCTTATACATATTTCATTTGACCGAGAGTTACACCCGAACAATACAGAGAATCGATAAATGATCGAATATAATCTATTGGTGAACCGAGAATGCAACAAAAGCATGAGTACGATCTAATGAGTCGATCCATGTATGTGATCAACTCACGAGGACAAATGAACCGATACACAGTCATGATTAAAAGAGAGTTAATTCATGAGCATTATGAATAAAGGATAAAAGGAAAAATGATATTAATTAAAAATTAATATTATCATTTTAAATGAAAAGGCACAATGGTTCAAATATCAAAAGACACAACGATTCAAATTCACTCCAGTTGGAAGACTATATAAACAAGAAAGAATGGTGAGAAGATATGTAGTTGAATTTGTTGAAGTATATATGTTTATATATAATGGATTGAATGAAAGTTCATTCTATCAAGTTGGTTCCTGTTTACAAGTTGGGTCTTGTATGAGGATTGGATTCCTCACATCTCAGTTGGATTTGAGATCAACAAGTTGGGACTTGTTATGAGGTTTGGATTCCTCATTTCTCAGTTGGATTTGAGAACTACAAGCCAGGTCTTGTAACAGAGAGATGGGTCTCTCATAGTTGTATGAAGATGATATTCAAAGATTTATCTTATGTATTCATTCATGTTTTTTAATAAATAAAATATTTATTCTTTTATATATATTGATTGAGAAAATGAAACAAATATTTGTTATTCAGTTAATTTGTGAAAAGTAGAAAATTGTCCAAAGTTTTGTGACACTGATTCACCCCACCCTCTCAGTGTCAAGTACCCATTTTCAATAGTAACTTGTACTTGTACTTGTTATATTTAAATTTATGTATTCAATACATTCTTGTTGATCAATTGTTATGATTAATTAATTTGTTAATTAATAATTGTTAAAATTTTAAAAGAAGAAGCAATATTGATTCACCCTCCTTCTCAGTATTGGAAAATATTTCAACACATTTCACATCGATGGTTATGTCAGGTTCTCATTATCCTATCTCATCTTTTGCATCACACTAAATAGAAGAGGAAGCTATGGAGAATGAATTGATTGTTGATCATTTTGTTAGTGAAGAAAAGCTGGACACACTTAACTTGAATTATTCCTCACACTAGGATAATTTGAAATTGGTTTCTTTTGATTTGGATTGTCTTGATGTTACAAATTCTCCTACCATAACTGACATAGAGCAATAATGTTTTCCTATTGTTGATGGATTAGTTATTGAACCTTATTTTCCTAAGAATTCTTGTGATTTTATCCTCTCTCCTAACCATGGATATGTTTTGGAAGATATTTCAAATTTTTATGTTGTGTAGGAGAACAACCATGCTGATCATTTCCTTCAAGAAGAAGAAATAAACATATAAGACATACCTCTTTTAACACAACAACCCACTTTTTGTTCACAAGAGGAAAACCATGTTGAATAAGAACATGTTGATTGTGAAACCATTCCTAATGTAGAGCCTACCAATTCACAATCAGTCACCAATATTCATAACGAGGAGGAAATACCATTCAAGGAGTCACTTTTTGAAAATGTTTCTTGTTCAAGAGAGGCTTTTAATTATCTTAATTCTTCCACTTATTATTATTTGTATCATTATCTCTTTAATGGTTTGATTCCACAGGAAGCCACCCATTTTCTTATTCAATTAAACTCAATAGGGTCGACCCCTTTTGAAGTAATTGATAGTGGTGATGTGCATATGGAATATAGAGAGGATAGGGCCTCTTCCCATGAACTAATTACAACCAAGCCTTATCAACCTTTTTCATGGGATCAAGGAAGTTTTTTAGCAAATGTGTATCAAAGGATGTCTTCTTCTTGTTCATCTTCATTTTTTTATCAATAGTAAATCTTCTTGTTCAAGAAGCCCTTTAGTTGAGATGGTTGATGTTATTGCATTCCACCATTGTCTCGAAGTTATGTCTCATACCATGGTGGATTCTAGTCTATGCATATCATTTGATTTCACTAATTTATCTCAAGTTGATGGTTGCATGAAGTATGAGTCCATGGAGGCATGCCAAGACAATGGGGCACTTTTGTCTATGATGATGGTTATGTCAAACCCTTGTTCTTTTGATTTGTCTTCTAGGGTTAACAAGTTCACTAACATAAAAATTCTCTCACTAAGAACACCTCACACATATTCCATTCATGGTCCTCATTCGGTAAGCTACTTTCCATTGAACTCCCTCCATCAATTCTATGATAGTAATGCAATATTTTATGATAGAATTGAAGCATGGTTGGATGTATCGTATTCATCTAATGTTCCCTGAATTATCACTATGACATATATAGTATGGTGAATAGAGTTTTTGATGTTTCAATTTTTCCTATTTTTAGTCTACTTTTATTCCAAGTGTTGTTACTAATCTTTTGTTTTGATGAAAACATGTTTGCAGGCTTGAGATTATACAGATGGCTACATTGGAATTATGACTTTACATAGCTCATTTTCCCTCAATTGTAGCATAGAATAGGAGTAGGATAGAGTAGGCTAGTATCTTTTCTTCACATAGTATTAATTTCACTTTCCAGTTTTTTTATTAGTTTTATATTTTTTCGTTTCTTTTATTTTCTATTGGTTGAAAAATACATGTAATTATCAACAGAGGTGGGATGAAATAGTAAAGTTTGCACACTAATTTTCCCTTGAATGGACTTTTTGAATTTAATTTTGATATGGAAATTTTTTTTTACTTTTCATTCTCAAAACTCTCTATGTGTGGGACAATTCTCAGATCCTTGTTAATATTCCTTCTCCACTTTGCCAAAAACCTTTTTCAAGCGTTCTGTTATCTTACAAGTGGGTCTTTTAAATAAATAATATTATATATCCCCTCTTCTAGTGAGAGAAAGCACTCAAATTTGTTCCATCTCATATTTACAAGATTCTAATTGGGAAAGTTCGCTTGGTTGAGATTCTTTTTAAGTCATGATTTTGATGTCCCAAACACATCGAATATAAGTTTTGAGTATTAAAATTATGCCCATATGAAATCCAATCCACTCCAACTCCTTGTAATCTCTTTAGATGATTATTGTGCCTTGGTTTTGGAGTTTTCCAAATGGTTTCTTTCCCATTGACTATTTTCTTCGATTATTTTCAGACAACATGATTTTTTTGTATAGTCTTTTCTTTGCATAGTGATCTTGGTTGATTTCTCTTTTGAGTTATTTTCTTACATCACCTTTAGTTTTAATTTCCGGGCATTGGCTACACATTTATTATGCTCTGTTTAGTTAGTTTTTCAAGGAGTTTCATATTTTATCTTGCAACTTTCTTCACCCAAATTTCCTCTAATACACATAGCAAAGGATATTCTTTTGCATTGTCCGGAAACATGTTTTGACATTATGGACAACATGGTTATTTAAATATTTTTGCTAATATATTTTTCATAAAATTACTTGGGAACCAATCTTTTTATAACCCAACTCACTAGTCAACTAAAGACTCAATCTTAGCGCTGTCAATCATGAGAATTTCAGACCTGATATTTTTTTGCAGAGTATCTTCCATCCTTTGTATTTTCTAACCTTTCATCACTCAGTATGGTCGCATTATTGGATGATCTAATTTTTATCATGGCTTAATAATGTCTCACTTACATCATCATGTTGAAATCATCCAAATCCTTGGAGTTGTAAATACCTTAATGGAATATCTCCATGCAACTTTTAAGGCTTTGAATTTCGAGTTCTTAACATCTACTCTAACCTTATCCATGTTAATAATTTTCAAGATGTGAATTCCTTGCAAGTTGTAACTTGTCAATCTCTTGGGCCCCACACTCTTCAACATTCCTTGGACCCAAAATATGTTTATTCATAATCAGAAAAGATAAGTGTTGTTTAGGTTAGTTTGGAATATCTTCTATTTGATTCCTCATAGTCATGAGCTTGTTGGTTTTGTTTTTTGGATTAAATGTCGTATTCTTTTGAACGGAAAAACTATTTAGAAAAGAGACAAGCTACACACTCTTCCTTTTCACTTCATTTTCTTCATATTATATGTCATGTGTAGGCTCAAGGAAGTGGAACTTAAGGTTTCTCCACTTGGAACACTCTTGGGAGCTTAAGGATACCAATTTCATGAACGTAATCATCATGCCAATCTTATCACCTATTATAAATCTGATCTTACTCACATCATTCATTTATGATTTCTAATTCTATATTTAAATTGTGTTAGGGAAATTAATCCATCTAAGTTGTGACCTAAGACCATTTGCACCTTTCCAGAGTATCTTAATTGCTCACTTTTCATAATGATTTCCTCTTGCCTCTGACAAGGATGAATATGATTATGTAAATGTTAATGTTTCACATTGTTATCATTAATAATAAGAGGAAACACATACCTTGGGGTGCAATGTTGATAATCTTTGAATCATATTTTTATGGCTAAGATTTGTTGGTGGATTGGTACCTGTAGAAGATAGATGAGATTGAAGTCTTATGGTCTTGTTTGCTTAATTTGATTGATTCTGACTTCAGGAACAAGCCATTTTTTCTATAAGATCCAAGCCTCACAATAATCAATGACACTAAGTCTCTTGTCAAATGGAATATTGTGGGAAAGTACACATGGTGTTTATCTCTCAAGAAGAAGGCTGTGATATTTCACTGAATGGACGGAAGAAAAATACTTGATGACTGCATTGGCATTATTTTTTTATGAATTTTATGACAACCAATATATTCCAAGTTTTGAATATCTTAGCATGTTCTTCCTAGGATTAGTTTAATTTAGAGGAGGAGTTCTTCCCAAATTGTCTAAAAGTTGATTATATCATTCTCTCTTGTTATGTATATTGGGAAATGATTGTGCGACCCGTAGCTTAGGAATTTTCTCTTTGAATGAAAGAAACTTAAGGAAGTGTTAATCTAAACTTGGTTGCTAGATTCCTTTGTAACATTTTTCATTAACCAAGATTTCCACTAGCTCAATAGCTGATCATAAATATCTTTCTTCTCATTTATTTATTGACATAATGATTTATGATCTGGTTGATATTTGGAGTCCTTCTCATGATTATTTTCATAATCTCTAGAACTATAATGTCTCCTCTTTGCCTCATTAGATTGAATTATTTGAATCTTTTTGGTTAATGATTATCTTTTATGGCAGAGGAAAAGTGATACTTTGTTGAAATATGAAATGGAATTTTTGTTATTTAAAATTTCAGCGTTTTCAAATATGCAAAGGACTTGCTTATGTCAAGAAATATTGAGAGCTTATGGGTTTGTGGAATATTTCATGTAATTGGTTTTTGAAAATTTGTTTTGACTAATTTATCCAAGATTCCCAAAAGCTTGTTTTATTCACTAAATGAAAGAGAAATTGCATGTGACAATTAGATTGGATGATTGTGTTGCAAATATTTTCCATTAGATTATTGATTCTCATAATCTTGTTTGTTCTTCACTTCATATCTTTACCCTGGGAATCTTTCTATTGGGCCTAGTGTTGAATGGTTAACATTTATTGAATGATTATTTCCCTTAGAATTATATCCAAGCTTTCACTGAAAATACTTTCGTTGTTGTTGCACCAGATTTATTAATTCATGTTTGGTTTTCTTCTTATCTTTTATGCAATTTTCATTCTCTTTTTGATGACTTACATTCTAGATTTAGGCTTCATTTATCTTAGTTCTTTTAATGAATTGACTTATAGTTTCAACACTTGTTTTATTCTTGTACATATTGCCTCCATATTTTAAGTTGAACGTTGGTATGTTCCCTGAGCTGAATTGACTTCTCAATCTACCTTGAGGATTACTCATTAAATTTGAGTGAGGGGTTGGTCACATACTGAAGAAATTTTTACAAGTTGTAAGATGCATGGGCTTCTCTATTTGAATGAACATTCATGAAGTCCAACTTACAGTTCTTAGGAAATTGTCTATTTATCTTTTTCTTTGAGCTCTACTCACTTCACATTAATAAAAAGACCAATACTATGATGTTTTTTGGGGAAACCTATGGGTTAAACTAAAATGCACAACATCTACTCAAAAGATCAAAGAAACTCTCATATCACCCCACTTCCTTCACACCCTATGTGCATATGCATATCTATATACAAATCTAAAAGGGTGAGCATATTATGAAATAAAAAGGAAGTTGAAAACATTATTAATAGTGTGGGAAGTACAAGTAAACCTGTCNGGTTTATCTTAGGTAGGGGGTTAATTATTATTATTTTATTATTATTATTTAGTAATTTTTATCATTTTTATTTTATTTTATTATTTCCTATTTTCGCAGGGGTTCTATGGCTGCCTTATGTTCTTATTTAAATTACCTATAGGAGATAAAATCATTTAAATAACTAAGTGTTGTATTCTCTTATGCATGTGGGCTTTCTATTTGCAGGATAATGATCAATAGTTCAGATTCACCCACAAGCGTGATCGACGATTGTTGAGCGACATTTTTCAAACGCGCATAACTTGGGATGTGTGTCGAAATTGAGCCCATGATACCTCCTTGGAAAGATATCGAACAAAGGAATGCATTGGTAGAGGTCTCTAGGCTAGAAAGGTGATATAAGATGTCAAAAAATGAAGAAAACAACATACCACATATTTGGGGGCAAAAATGGATGTGCAAACTTTAGACATCCATATTTGGGTCCGCGGTCAATGAAATTAGGACCAGGATAGCTTGATGAAAAGCTGGAAGAGAGAAGAACATAATGGGATGGAAAGTGTTGGAAAATCAAGAATTAAAATTGTCTAAAAATGCAAAACATAGAAGAAATGTGAATTCAGTTAAAGAATGGGCTATGCAGACTTCAAACAATCATATCTCAAGCTACTTGCATCGAAATCAAGCGCATAATAGCTCAATGGAATGATGAGATAGAGGAAAAAAATATTAGAAGATCTTAATGAGTAGGAAAACACTAGAAATGCACAATAGCTCAAGGAATAAAAGACAAAAATAACCACCCAAGAGAATCTTCAACTTCCATTAATAACTCTTGTATGTTCATTTTCGAAAATGAAAAAGGAATTTGGAATGTAAAAAGACAAAACAAAAGGAAATGAATTGAACAATTGCAAGAGATTAAGAGTCTCCCTTATTTTATAAAACAGAGCTCGTTGAAGAGAGGGCTTTTTCCCTTTGTAAACGAAAGATTGTACTATTACTTCTTAAGGAATAATGAGCAAGAGCCATTCTGGAAATCTGAGATTTTGGTAGATGTACATGAGACTATTCTTTGTGCATTTGTTTTCTGCTCAAGTAGCATAGAATTCTGTTGTATGGACTATTTATTCACTATGTTCTATATGTTCATGTTGTTATATGTTTCCTTATGAGTACATAAATAATGCTCGAATGCATTGTACAACTAATTGTTTATGAAGTTGTAGCATTGTTGTTAACACTTATCATCAACATACATGCATTATTTCTAGTTCTGATGATATTATGTTTCAATGCACTCATTCTTTTAGTTTTTCTCCTGTAGGATAGGTTGGAATTAGGTAGATAGATTAGTTTGCTTTCAATTATATTAGACTTAAGATTAATTAGAACTCTTTGGGGGATAGTTCATTGTCTTTCCCCTTTTTTTTTCTTCTTTTAATTATGAGCGGAAACCAGGCCCACATAATGGTTGGAAACACTACACCAAACGAGAGTAGGTATAATTGGGACCTGCCATCGAGCATTCTCCCTTACCTACTTGACAAGCCATTTGGACCCGTCAACAAGAGGGAAACGTTCAAATAGAAGAAAACAAATTTGTAGGTTATTTTCTATGAATTTATTTTCTTATGGAATACTAGATTAATTTTAGGAAACCAAAATATATTTTTTTAGGTAAAATTCTTTGAAAGTATAAAATTAGATAAGTCTCTATAGTTTTCTAACATTTAAGCAATGACAAATCAAAATTCTATTGACAAACTAGATATATTTGTTGGGTATGTGTTATATTCTTTGCATGTGTGTGCGTGAGCGTGTCAAATTCAACAACTGTGTCTGATGATCCTAACTTCCTTCGCCCTTTGTGTCATGTGCATCAGGCACTTTCCTGGGGGGGTCCCAGGGGGGCTAGGAGAATGGAGTTGCAGAAAGGATGAATGGGACACTAATGGAAAAATAAAGGAGCATGCTTAGTGGTGTCGAGTTAGGACATGAATTATGGGCAAAGGCAATGGGCACAACATGTTACCTGGTCAATCGATCACCCTCATTAGTGTTGGATGATAAACTCCACACGGGGTATGGATTGGTAAGAAAACCTCTCTTGAAAATCTCAGAGTGTTTGGTTGTGATGCTTATGTACATGTTCCAAAGGAAAATAGGAGTTAGCTAGATAATAAAGTTGAAAAGTGTATCTTTATTGGTTATAAAGATGGTGTGAAAGGTTATAAGCTTTGGAACCTAGAAACTAAGAAGATTGTTTACAGTCGGGATGTTGTTTTTAGAGAGGTGGAAGATGTTCCCAAAAAGGAATTCCTACCAAGGCAAGAAGAACCTGAGAACATAGAGTTTGAGTTGGATGATGGAAAATCTGAATCAACTGAAGAAGATGAAATAGAAGAACAAGAACCTCATACCCTAGTATTGAGGAGATCGGTGAGGGAAAGAAGGCAACCAGAAAGGTATGGTCCACCTGATTTTTGTTCTAATTTAGCTTTATCTATTACTAATGATGATCCTAGAACTATCAGGGAAGCAGTGATTCAAAGGATAGTAAACTCTCGAAGAAGGCCATGGTTGAAGAAATGGATGCCTTGGACAAGAATGAGGCATGGGATCTAGTTGATTTGTCAGCTGGAAGAAAATATGTTGGTAGAAAATGGTTGTTTAAGAAGAAGTTTAATGCAAAAGGAAAAGTGGAGAAATACAAATCTCAGTTAGTAGCAAAAGGTTATTCCCAGGTAGAGGGAATTGACTTTGGTGAGATTTTTTATCATGTTGCCAAGTTAACTTCTATTAGATTTATTTTATCTATTGATGTTTCTTTTGATATTGAAGTGGAACAGATGGATGTGAAGACAACATTCCTACATGGGGATCTGGAAGAAGAAATCTACATGATGCATCCATAAAGCTTTATAGTGAAGGGAAAGAAAGAGTTGTTATGTAAGCTAAAAAAGTCACTATATGGTTTGAAGCAACCACCTAGGTTGTGTAATGACCCTTTTTATTACTAGGAATAAATTCATAAATAAACCTAAACATTGGCTAATTATAATTAATATATAAATTGATTATAAGTTATTAATTAATTACTGTGATTATACTTGGTT
>SNQJ01S0046506.1:85992-98516 GCA_010110895.2 Picea sitchensis
CAAAGTTCTTGGCAAAATCACAATGAAAATGGTAAAAGCCCTTTTTACCCATATTTATTTACTTTTTACCATTTTTGTTGATTTTTTATATTGTTTTGCCCATCAAACCTAATGCCTAATAGCCCTATGAGTGTGACTTTTTGTAGATATAACGACTTTGAAGTCCACAAGAAAGAGTATGGATGTTTTTTCTTTTTTCGTCGCATGTACGACTGCTTTTTATGGTTTTTAGAAAAACTTCGAGCTTAGTCTTCGTTCGTTCTCGTGCTCGAAAATACATGAGAACGTAACCGAGTATACTTTTATCGTCTTTTCGTACTCATCATGATAACACGAAAATGACGAACATACAAGAGTATCCTTTAAGCTCTTTTCACACTCCATAAAAACAAAAAGATTGTCGAGCGACCTTGTTCTGTTCACGCTCGTAAAAGTATCTGAACAAAATGTTCGATGGACGATAGTTTATCACTTTTTCGGTCCTGTCGAACTATTTTACGAAAAAGGAATTGAGAGAGTTCTCTTTAAGTGTTTTTCAGACTCTCAAAACATGAAAAACCCCCGAGTTCTCTATCTTTGGACTCGTTAAACAAACATCGAAAGACCCGTAATGGGACCAAGCCACTCCTTCCTAGGGTTCATTAAACATACTCTGAGGGACTCGTCCGAAGGCTGAGCTTACATCAACAAGCATATGTTATCCTCCTCAAGCTTGCGTAAAAATAAAGAGGTACTCGCCAGAAATGGTGGGGGAAAATTTGGGAAAGGGATGTGTTTTCGTATTCATATTATTGGCAGTAAATGTCGCTCTTGAACATGACACCCCCTATTCATTATTTGAAGCCGATTTGGGAAATCCATTTGTCTCTCATTCGACTTGCGACAAGGTCAGATCCTGGATCATCTCTGAGTCAGTGTTGCCAAGTCCTTGGTCGTGTCATTCATATGTTCAAGAGAAGTTCATCCAAACCCTCTATTGAGTTGGCCATCTACAGTTGTCCATTCTTACCAAGTCGGCCTTCTTTGTGTCCATTTCAACCTATATTCATACTCGGTTTCACCTTCAAAATCTGTTACTTATTTTGTGTCATTGATGGGGGATACATCAAAGGCCCTCCCGTGATGAGTCTTGTTCCATCGACTCCAACTCATTATCCGGAAATGAGACTTAGAAATTATTTAGTACCTTGGAACTTGCATGCCTCAATGGCAGGTTTCCTCGCTTCCGACAGTGGGTTTTCATCACTGACCCCTGATTGGGAGATTCTATCGGATGTTCGACCTCATCTCATTTATTCACATTCGTTGGATTGTACTAGTGTACCTTGGGAGTCATTAACATTAATGGTGATTTCCCTCACACTTGTTAATGGTTTCATCAATGACCGGTAATCAAGTGGTTTCTACCATGTTCGACTTCAGCACATGTAATCACATGGCTAGATTCGTACTTTCAGGTGACGGGATTGAAGACCCTGGGTCTCATCTTTTTTATCCGGGCTGTGATGGAATATGTATGATTTGCTGACACATAGATCCACTCTGTATGTCATGTGGCTATGTCGTCTTAATTTGAGTCTTCTCACATAGATCCACAGTGTATTCCTGGTGGCTATGCAGTATTTTTGGCAGCATGGATCCACGGTGTATGATTGGTCTCCATGACCCACGTTCATGATGTCATCCATCTGTGATCTGAGTATGGGAATGCCTACCTCAAGACTGGTATTATATTCTGCAGATGCTTGGTTGTTTGCAGGTTTTTGATTAGGTGCACTCATGGTTTCTGACACACACACAGTCTACAAAGTATTTCAGCTGTCACAGATTTTGGCCTCATACTTTGGGGGGCATTTTGTTACACATGATTTTGGTCACTCTGGTGATGTCTTAACAATGGTGTATTTAGGCTCCCAACAAGGACTTTTTGCCTGAGAAAAGTGGCTCTTGTCTCCTTCCAAAAACATATTTTTAAAGTGAGTTCGCAGGTTCCCTATAGCCTAGGGTGTGAGAATCCCTCATTCTCGCAGGCCACCCACACTTAGGGTGTGAAATTCTCGTATCTTGCTCCATACACAGGGTGCAAACCTGTTTTTAAGCTTGGAAAGGAGAAGAGGGATCGAGGGTTCTAGTAGGGAATATTCTAGAAAATGAGTTGGCATTCGTATGGTTATCATTTTACTGACTTCTCAGATTTGATGGGATCATCCTCATCCATGTAACCATCTCTCCTTCTCCTATATATTGAAAGGTTTCTCATGGGAAAGGTTAAGCAAGATTGAATGAAGAATTGGTGAAAGAATTGTGTGAAGAACCTTTCTTTGACAGAAGCTTGAAGGCTCTATTTGGTCTATCGAGGGGAATTGGATCTTCTTCATGCAAGTATAGAGCAAGTGTGTGTGTTGGAACCAAGGGTCACTGAAAGGAAGCTTGCAACATAAAGGCGATCAGGTTGTATCTTCTACTTTCAATTAATATGATACAGCAGCATGTGCCTTTCCCATAAAGTCACTCTTACTTTATTGTGTAATTCCTTGATCATATGCATAAGTTGACATTGAATATACTTTGCTATCTTCACTTTGGTTGGTTTGTGTTGTCTTGGACTTGAATTCACGAGAGCACCGGAGTGAAGCGGGAACAACAAAGACATAAGGAAGCAATATAAATGTATGTCACTTATTCCTTCCTAGTAGTAGATTCAATGATTACAACTTAGGGAAAGAGTCGTGTCCTGTTCTATTTTGTTCTAGATCCAGGTGGATCTAGGGAGATCTGTTAGTGTCCACACCTACCGATTAGTCCGATAACAACAGTTTGTTGGGTTGTCCCAACTCATTGGCATGTTTCACTTTCTACCATAAAGTGCCTCAAATGGACTCATCTTTAGAGATGCTTGATACCCATTGTTATAAGAAAACTCAACCAAAGGTAAATATTTTTCGCACTGCGTTGGTTTGTTCATCACATACATTCTTATCATATCTTCAATCACTTGATTTACCCTATTTGTTTGTCCATCTGACTCAGGGTGATATGTTATGCTAAAGTTTAGCTTTTTCCCAAATCCTTTGAATATCCCTCTCCAAAATTTCGATGTGAACTTAGGATCTCTATAATATAAAACTGTCTTAGGTACACCATGTTGCCTAGCAATTTTTATCATGTATATATCAACAATGTCAGTTGCCTTGTGAGTCGACTTCACTAGAATAAAATGGGCAACTTTAATAAGCGTTTCCACCATTACCATAATATAATCATGTTTCTTAGCAATCCTAGGAAGCTTAGTAATGAAATCCATGGTTACAACTTCCCATTTGCACTCAAGAATGGGCAAAGGTTGTAGAAAACCAGTTGGGTGTTTGTGTTGATCCTTAACCTTTTGACATTCAAGGCATCTAGCAATAAAATCAACAACCTCCTTTTTCATGCATGGCCAATAGTATTGTTTTTTGACCCCTGCAATTATCTTTTGGTAGCCTGGATTCCCAACATAAGGAACCTTATGCATCTCTGAGAATAATATATTTTTCAACTCTTGAACATTTGGCACATAAACAATGTTCCTATACATGAGGATTCCATCCTCTTTTAGCTCATAACCTTCCAATTTCCATTGCAATTTACCTTGTTGTAAATTTTCCTTTATGTCCACATAGCGTTGATCTGATATGGAAACCTCTAAAATTTTGTCACTCAAATATGACTTGTACATGCTAGGTTGTAGCATGCATATCATGCACCCTCCTTCTGAGTGCATCAACCACCTTGTTCTCTTTTCCCTTTATATCTTGATGTCAAAGTCATACTCACTGAGGAATTCTAACCATCGGATTTGTCTGGCATTTAAACTTGGTTGTCCAAACAAATATTTCAGACCACTATGGTTTGTTCTCATCTCAAATATTTTACCCATGAGGTAGTGCCTATGGTAGAAGGAGCACTTTCTCAACTATCCCTTTCTATGAAATGATATGACCCAAGTAATGAATCTTCCTCTGGTAGAAGGAACACTTGCTCAACTTTTCATAAAATTGATGCTCCCTCAATATTTGTATCATCATCCTTAAGTGTTTCTCATGCTCTTCTTTTGATTTGGAGTAAATAAGGATGTCATCCAATAATACAATGAAAAAGTTATCTAAGTATTCTGTAAAAACATCATTCATTAAACACATGAAGACAGTTGATGCATTTGACAACCCAAATGGAACTACCGTGAACTCATAATGGCCATACCTCATTCTGAAGACAGTCTTAATATTGTCTTCCTCTTTAATTCTTACCTGATGATATCCATATATGAGATCAATATTTGAAAATATTTGTGTGCCCCTCAGCTGGTCAAAGAGATCATGTATCCTTGACAAATGCTACATGTTCTTTATAGTTACTTTGTTCAATTGCTTGAAGTCAATATAAAGCCTCAATGTACCATCCTTGTTCTTCACAAACAATATTGGGGCACCCCAAGGTGACACACTTGGGTGTATATACCTCTTCTTTAGAAGCTCTTCAAGTTGTATCTGCAATTCCTTCAGCTCTGGTATACTCAACCTATAAGGGGTCTTGGATACGGGGGATGTTCTAGGCATCAGATTTATAGATAAATCGATATCTCTTTTCGGTGGCAACTCTGGTATCTCTTTAAAGACATCTTCAAATTATGTAAGTACTACATAGCCTTCAAAATTTTGCACTTTATCCTTAGGTTCCTCCTTCGTGTGCATTGCAAATACTTGACATCATTCCCTGTATTTTTTCTTCAATTGCAAGGCTGAAACTTCTTTGATAGTTACAACCCCTGGAATTCCTTGAGCTACTCTTAAGTTTCCTTCCTCTTCCAAGCAAGTAAATGCCTTATTGTAATAGTCTATAACAACATGATGTTGGTCCAACCAATCCATACAAATGAGGCAATCATAAGAGCCCAAAAGTGTGATATTCAAATCAGGTTTTTTGCTCAGCCCATTCATATCCATTAGACATGCCTTAACCATCTCATTAATTTTCCTTTTTCCCCTGTAGCTAACTGCACCAACCAAGGTTTTCCAAGCTTGCTTATTGGCAATTGGAATCTTTCCACCATATTAGGATCTAGATAACTATGACTAGCTCCTGAATCAATTAAAATAACAATGGGTTGGTCATTAATCTTACCTTCCACTTCAATCATGTGTGGCTGAAACTCAACTTGCTTATTATACAAGGCTGCGTAGATCATGGGTACATTTTTTTCCATGTCTTCAATTGTCGTAGCTTGTTGTACATTGTGAACAATCCTCACTTTTTCACCTTTGTGAGGTAAATCTCTATACATGTGGTCTCCCCCACAACCCCAACATTGAATAGGTGGTTTCTTTGGTCGTTTCCCCATTGTCTCAGTCATCATGAGCTCCTTGAGAAGTATTTTTGAAACATGGTGGCTTGGTCCCCTTCTTCCTTTGTTCCATCTTTATTTTCTTCTTGTCTTCCCACACCTTTTGGAAATTTGTTCTTCCCTTTGTTGATCATAGAGACATTTAGCTCATCTTATCGTTTCCTCCAATCTCTTGGGGTCATCATATTGTATCTTTTCACTGATAAATGATGGCATCCCACTCAGTTACCTATGAATTTTAACTTGCTCATCCTTGATGAATGCAACATATTTCAGTAGCTCTAAAAATTGTCTCTCGTACTCATCTATTGTTATACTCCCAAGCTTGATTTCAAAGAACTCCTTCATTTTCTTGTTATAGTATCACTTGGTTAAGTATTTCTTTTGAAAACACATTTTAAAATCCCTCCACGTAACCTTCTTCTCATTTGTGTAGCACTTGCATGAACTGATCCCATAACATGGATGCTTTTCCCTTTAGTTGATAGATGACAATTCTCTCTTCTGCCTGCACAGATTAATTGTGCAGTTGGAAGTACTTACTCATTCCCAACAATGAAGTCTCTGCATATTCATCCTTCTTGTGCTCACCATCAAAGGTAGGAGGCTTGATCTTATTCATTTCTCCTTGTAGCTCATCCACCCCAATGCTTCTCTTATGCTTTCTAGCATGAGATGGAATTGAGCTACTGCGTGCTTTCCTAAATGAATGCTTTGGTGAGTGGTGATTATTCCTATCAACACTTATTGTTTCTCTTCTTTTTCCATGAGACTTGTGACGCCTTGACTTGCTTGACTTTATCTCCTTATCCATTTTCTTTTCTATTATGTCCAAGATTTGCATCAACTTGATATCAAAGCCATCGTGTTGCTCCTTTTCTTCCATAAGCCTCTCATTATCATCTTTATATCTTTGGTCATCGTTTTGCAATCCCTTTATGGTTTCTACCAAGTTTATGCACTCCTTGTCTTCTCTATGCTCATTGTATTTTGTACTATCAATACCCATATTGATATACAAAACCCTGAATTCATCGTCATGGTTGTAATTTCTCTATGCATCTTCCATGTTTTTGACTCTCTGCGTTGATTCTGTCTTGATCTAATCGCTGTTAATTTTCCAAAATGTGCAGGCAGTAAGGTTTGTTAGAGGAATTCATGCGACAACTTCAAGAAAATTTTGCACAATTTTGTCAGAATCCTTTCTTCTTTTTTCTTGGATGATTTTAACGTCCCAATTCAAAATTTCTGGGTGAATAATTGGACTCCTTTGTCCAAAACTTTCCCATCGACTGCTCCCTTGCAAAATTATGAGTCTTGCGAAGTAGATTATGGTCATTTGGCATTCACCCAAATACCCTTTTACTCTTTCTTTCTTCTTTTTGAAGCCCATGTGCACAGTGGTATTCAACACGTACCAATGCATGATGTCAATATTCAACATATACACTGTATATCATTATTAGACGTGCACCACAAGTTTTTCTCCATGCAACCCCACATTTTAGTGCGCACACCCGCGCATCATTGTTTTCTACACATTTCCATTGTCGCACCCCGCAATGTCAAAAATGTAGGGCACACACTTGCGCATTATTATTTTATGTGCACCATGGCCATGCTATAATTCCAAATTCAACCACTTACCAGTCCAAATTTTTCCTTAAGTAGACACTCAACCAATGTAGGCTCAGTGTTGAAACTAGAGCTCTAATACCACCTTGTAACGTACCCAACATTCCAGCTGAGTCCTTTTACCACATAGTAACATCCCCCGTTACCAACACTTACAAAAATGTTATGATACCAATATGTAACATCCCCAGCTTACTGCTAAGCAATGGCACTCCAAACTATTAGTGTGCAATGTCTACACTATAGCATTAATTTGCATAGAAACACATGAGGTAATGCACATGATCCCAAGCGAGATTGCACCACACAAAATTTCCCTCTTTTGACACTAGTTATAACAACGAAAATAACACATAATACAAATGTGCACACAACCATTCTGAGCACACAAGTATTACTGCGCATGTAACCACTCTAAGCACATGATTTCTAGTGTGTGTGCAACCATTCTGAAATCCCTTTTTCAAGAATGGATACCATAATTGTTGGTCATATGAGTGATGATAGAGGGAGTGTGATTGACCATCAATGTGTGGATTCACCTACCGTTGTACACGATGGCATGAGATTAGTGTGGAGTCTAGGAGACTATTCACCATGGATGTTGGTGGATGGGGTTTTGGTCAAGCCTTTGGGATTGACCAACGCATATGACACTTCCCAACCTTACGTACAATTGTAAGTATTTATGTTAACATTCCTTGATACTTTCATTGTATACAGCAGGATAGGGGAAGATAGAAAGTTGCATGGGACATGGAGAGTATTAGGTAGAGACCTCCTAACAAGGGATACTTCATTACATGCAGCAGGATAGGGGAGGTTCACTCGAGACAGTTAAATGAGGCCTTGGGAGTGACGTAGAGTATCCTCAGTCATGGGACATAGGATATTTCATAGGTTGATATAGGTTCAGAGTCTCATCAAGATGAGGACAGGGAACATAGTAGGACAAATGCTTATGATGACGACTATGAGGTCAGTTGGTAGGATGTATGGTCGCAGTGGGCAATGACAGAGATATTGAGGGCCATACATGATGTACCTATGGTCGGACAACTTGGAAATTTCAGGACCCGTCAACAGATCAAAGAGAGATTCTCCTGGGAGGATATAGAGGATGATGTCATGAGGCATATGGGGGCATGCTTGGTATGTCAGCATCACGATTCAGGGCATGATTCCTTTGCTACCCTCCTTTCAGGGAAGATTTGGGAGAGTATGATATCATCTCTTGACCCTGGTGTACTAGAGCTATATAGTATGGATGACATCATAGGAATATTGCAGGAGTATGGGACATGGCAGGTAGCAATGTGGGTTGACATGGAGGTTGAGCCTAGAGATCATGGAGAGGAAAACATAGATATCAATACACTTCAACCTAAGTTTTACAATTCAGTGGGAACTGAGATATGCGGTATGGCACAATTAGATTTTTTTGATACAGAGTTTGGTGCACTTCTAGAACGTGTGGGAGTCTTAGGGACTCTCATGATTGATTCCTTTCATTGTTGGGGGAATTTGAGATCATATGGGGGTGAGGACGCTATATGGAAGGTTGGGTCTCCTTGGTTGAGGATCAGGTACATGGGTAGACCATATTCTTGGTTATAAGGGGATCTGGATACTACCAGAGGTGTTAACATGGAGACTGGTTTAGGTGAGAGATTCCTTGAGGGATGGATATTGTATTTACTTGCTCCATTGGTTGGGTGTATTCAGGAGACTCTTTGTGTTGATGTCTTAGAAGACTATGCTTTACAAGGCATTGTAGTTCACATCTTGATTTGGGATCCATGGATTAGAGTGATTAGTAGTCTAGTGGTTGATGGAGCTGAGATCATAGTAGAGCAGTTTCCTGAGGAGTTGACTGGGGATATACTGCACATGATCATTCTACTCATCAGTAGCATTATGGGAGCATGTGTGGCAAGCAATTTGAGGGACCATGATTTGAGGGGAGAGTACTTCATGTCTCCCAGTTGGATATGGGACCCTAGGATCATACACAGTTTGATTCATCTATTGCTTGAGGACAAGTAATATTCGGGCAAGGAGGAATGTAATGTCCCCATTTTTTTATTCCCTTATGTTAAAGTTTGGGATGTCGACCAAAGTAGCCAATTGGGGGTAATAGTGAGCTCAGGAAGTTTTGAGGAGTTTTATGGGGCCTAGATTATATTATTCACCATATTTCATCATCAGGATCCATTCTGCACAGCTTGTCCTTGGTTACATTGCATTCAGACGATTCCCGTAAAACAAAGTTATTATTGGGCATATTTTAATTAATTACACTGAAGGTGATATTTGGGGCTTGTTTCTTGGAGAAACACCTTAGTGTAATAGCTCGTTGGAATCGGGGTGAAAATATCTACAAGATAGGATTAAGAAAAGCGACTTTTAGTGGTCATAGAAGTCATAGGGGAGAATTAATCACTTTTTGGAGTAAAAAGGTACATTAAATTTATAAAGTGATTTTATGAGAAAACATTAAAGATGAATTAAAAGTCACTTGAAGGGAAAAGGTGAAAATGGGTATAAAAGAGAAATAGGGTCTCATATTCTCTCATTATGTTGATTGATATTTTGATGTCTAGCCTCTTGGCTAGAAAGCTCAAGGTACTTGGGGGTTTTGAGGGTGTTGACTAAATAAACCCTAGAGATCAACATAGTGGTGAAAGATTCCACCTTTCCTGATTCAAGCTTGGCCAAGGTGGTGAAATATTCCACCCTCACCATTCTATTTCAGTTTCAGATCCATTTATTGCATTATTGGTAAAGGAGGGTGCAACTGTTGGAGGATTATGTAGAGAGGGCACATTATCCAATAGGAAGGAGTTCAATTTGGATTTTGGGAGTGAGATCTTGAATATATCTGAGTTGGTTTGTGTTTGGATCACCTGGAGCGACTTTTCTTGGCACCCTTGGGGGTTTCCAGCATCCATATTATTTATTCTCAGAGATGGGATGAATTTACTGAAGGAGGCAACACTGGGGGTTTGAGATCCAATGATTTGTCGTCAGATTTGACATCTACATCAAGGGGAACTTCTCATATAAGTTATCCATCATCATATATATAAGATTTCATCCATTTCATGAAGATTTTACATCATATTTATTGTGCACATTTCAGTAGGGTGTAAGCAACAAGGAGGGCACATTTCTTGGTATGTGAATTGTGGATTTTGCATGATATAACATCTCTTTTGGGAAGCCATCATTAGGGGATCGAAAAGGAGGATCATTGACACTATTTCCTTTCCTTTTGGAGCCATTATAGGCCAATAAAGTGGTTGTTCTATGACTTATTTCAGATTTAAAAATTACTATCATTGGATAACCATTTATAATAAATAAACAAGCAAGGATTGTGTGGAGGTATTTGTTCTTTTGTTGTGTATTACTTGTCATTTACTCTTATGATTATTCTATTCTATGTTCCACTTGAATTCATGTTTTTTTTATACAAGTTAAACTCAAAAACATGGATGGAAATGCAAGCTACAACCATGTTATGCAAATTGTTTGACATAATGCCTCAATGAGAAAAATTGTCATATACATAACAATAAACAAATAATCATAACATCAGACACTTTGGGGGTTATAAGGAGGTTGGAAATCATCCCATTGACCCTCTAAACACATCAATACTCCACCTTGACAGTTGGGACAACAAGAGATTTGATTTTCCCAAGGACTTTGAGCAAACACTTTAAGTGTTTGACGAAAGTTCTCAACCAGTTAGATCTTATTTTTATATCAGATTTGGTTGGGGAACATTGCAATAACCCACTCAGAAACCTTTGGATTTTGACCTTATTATTCTTTATGAAGTCCACATACTTAAACAATTCAAAGAATATCTGCTCATACTCATCCATTGTCATGCTTCCCAACTTGAGTTCAAATAAATCTTTGATCTTCCTTTCATCGTAATGCTCAAAAAAATATTTCTCTTGGAAATATCCTTTGAAGTGCCTTCATGAGACTCTCTTCTCATCAAGATGTTTGGATTTCTTAAGTTGATCCCACCACATGGTTGCCTTTCCTTGAAAGAGGCAGGTTGTAATTCTTGTTTCTACCCTAGAGGGGTAATCATGCAACTAGAAATATTTATTCATTTCCAATATCCAGGCCTAGACCTCTTCTCCCTTCCTATGCTCACCATTGAAATTCAGTGGCTTGATATTCTAGAGTTCAACTTGCAATATGTCTCCCTCGGGCCTTCTCCTCTATCTTCGAATATGATACACACTTGGGTTTTTCCCTGGACATGAACTTGCATGAGCTCTCCTAGTGGATTTATCTAGAGAATGATGGCGCCTGCTCCTACTCCTTGACTTCCTTTCATTCTTGTTATCGCACAATTTGTACTTTGATAGAAGAAAAGGTTAAAAGAGAGAAAATCGGCGTAATTAGAGACTATCCTATCATTGTCACCTCAATAGGATTTATCTTTCTATTTAGGGTGGTAGGCCTAGGGGAGACGTCCCCGGTGCCCTGGGGGTTTTATAAGGCAAAGTTAAAGTGGCTAGATAAAGATCCCCTTTCACAAGTCACGACCGATCAGAAATTCTGGTTTTATAACCAATGAAGAGATAATATGTCAAAGTGTACCTGCCCGAGACAAAGCAACAATAAACTATATATATTTGCAAGTACACTTGGTGGTTAGCACTTCATAAAACCATAGACATTCTCAATAAAAGAAATTGGTTGATACTAATGAAGTAAACAGAAAATTATAACAACAATATTTGTAAGGCAATACTTCAAATTAAATGCCTTGCAATAGCTTCAAAAATGATTAAGAATCATTAACCATTGAAATCATAATACTAACATTTGTTGGAAGCAAACAAGACAATGCTTAAATTAGCCTTTTCAACTACTTTTAGAAGCTTTTAATGCTACAATTGATTGTTGTAGCTTAATTTAGTAACAACATCAATATTGTTAGTAGGTTAGGCTATTCTAGGGTTAGAAAAGGTTAGTAGGATGCTCAAAGAATAGGTTTTGATGGTTGTTTTGATCAACTACTCAAAGGAGGACTTAGATTAGTGCTTTAGGGAAAATGGAGTCAATGAATATGGAAGCAAATCTTGAAGAAAATGATAGTAGGAGAGTCAAGGACAAGAGATATTGATAGATTGGAGTGTTGGTAACCCAAGGCTCCAATTATCAAACCCTAGGGGAAACTAGCTACTAAGGTGTAGGTAACCCTAGGGCTTAGTAGAATTTCCTCCCTCCTTAACTCAAAGATGAAGCAAAAATCGGCTAAGACGAAGCAATGGATACTTAAGGGGTTGCAATGGCAAGGCCTTAGCAAATGCTTCAAGAAAAATGGCCTTTTGACAAGATCTAGTAGGTGAAGGATTTTGAAGCTAGGACAATAACATGTTCTAGTCTTCCTAGGGTTTAGTCAAGCAATTTCATAATCCTTAATGTAAATGCAAGAGAAATAAACTATAACCATTCAATTAAGAAGAATTGC
>SNQJ01S0046507.1:7701-55510 GCA_010110895.2 Picea sitchensis
TAATGAAGATCCATATAATGAATAAAGAAGAATATTGTGAAAATATTGAAAAAGAAGTCATCACATTAATGGGATGAAGTTGTTAAGCTCAACAAGAACGTTGAAGAGAGAGGAAGCTTTACACTGCCAATAAATAAAGTTGAAGAGAAATGTTACAGATTGTTGGAAAGGAAGAATAAAGAAAAGGATAAGAGTTATGCAGAAGTCATCAAAGGCCCTATCAAGAAGGAAGAATGAAATCCCTTAAAGGACAACATTCTATAAATGGAGAATACTCAAGAAGAATATTACAGAAGAGATGGATGTCCAAGAAGACCTTTTACCTCCAAGTATCAAAGAAGATTCAATCATTGTGAAGGAAACAATAGAGTAGAAGATCATCTAAGGCATGAATTCAGAAGGACTACATCACAAAGAATATCATTTTCTTCTAGGTATCAAAGTTTATTTTTTGGTTATTGTTTTACTTGTAATAAATTTGAACATAAAGTTGTAGATTATAGAGCTTATCGAAGAAATATTCAATCAAGAAATGTTTATGTGGCTCCTGACAATATTGAACGTTACAAATGCTACAACTATGGATGTGTAGTTTGTGATTGTAGAAGCATGATGAATACTTCCATGAAAGAAAACATTGATATCAGGTACAACAAAATTTGGAGAAGGAAATAAAAATAGGAAGAATAGGTGAATGAAAAAGTCCCAGAGATCATACTCACAATATATACAGAGTTGCGAGATCATGATGAATACAAAAGTAATAAAGAGGAAGATGTCAGAATTCATAATGATGATCCTGAAACAAAGTAGGATTATATATTTTTCTAAGCCATCTGACTTGGAGTCTCTCAATAATATGAATATTGAAGTAGGAGATTCTAAGAAACAACTATTACAGATTGGAGAACAATCTTTCGGGCAGTTTGAAGTGTTTTCGGATTTTGGGAAGGAATATTCATAATGGTTTGATGACAAATGTGCATAATGTCTCGTGACATATTGGTTTATTAGGAAGAATTTTTCATCCCCGTGCAAACTTGCAGAGTTTGATTTGAAGACATAGTAGACTAGTAGACATATTTGATTCCGCTTGAAAAGCAGGAATATGTAGCGATTAGTTGTAGCAGATTCAAAGAAGATCTCATAACAATGAAGTGGTAGAATAGGCAGAATTATGTGCATTTGAGTAGAAGATTCATGGACATTTGTTATGAAATATCAATAGAGATAAATCGTCAGGAGGAGTTATACTGCCAATGGAAAGTTGTTGAATGATTATGTCATTGATGTCAGCTTAGTGAAGACATGACAATCCATGTAGACTTGAAGTCAAGTGATGGAGTGAAATTGACATGAATTCTTTTAATATACGTTAGTGGATTACAATAACATGAATCACTAATGGACAATGAGAATCTAAAGAGAGGAAATAAGGCATATACAAGAAGCCTTACATTGATCTACATGACATCTTGCAGAAGACGAAAGAGGGAAAGAAATTGTTAGAAGGAGTTACCCTTGATTTCAAATGGGGAGAGAAAGAAAAAAAGGAGGATAGAAATATCAGAAGCATGAAGACATGGGGAGAGATATTTTTAAAATAAGGTATATGGTTAGAGGGAATTACCCTTTTCCATTGATGTCAAAGGGGGATAGAAAAATCAGAACGCATGAAGACAGAGGGAGAAATGGTCACAAGGGGAGTATGATTATTTCCATCAATTCCAAAGGTAGATATTGTTNCGAAAGAGGGAAAGAAATTGTTAGAAGGAGTTACCCTTGATTTCAAATGGGGAGAGAAAGAAAAAAAGGAGGATAGAAATATCAGAAGCATGAAGACATGGGGAGAGATATTTTTAAAATAAGGTATGTGGTCAGAGGGAATTACCCTTTTCCATTGATGTCAAAGGGGGATAGAAAAATCAGAACGCATGAAGACAGAGGGAGAAATGGTCACAAGGGGAGTATGATTATTTCCATCAATTCCAAAGGTAGATATTGTTGGAAAGTTATTTTTCATTGATGTCAACCCTAGAAGAAGTCTAGAATCCCCAGAAGCCCCTAGAATTAATGGGTTATGCCAACCCTAGAATAAGTCTAGAAGCCTCTAGAAGTAATGGGTGTATTTGAAGAAGTCTAGAAGCCTTTATAAGTAATGGGTGTATTTGAATAAGTCTCAAAAATATTCCCCTTATGGTGTATATTGTTTTGATATTATTGTAGCTGCAGGCGGTATTAACCTCCATGTGTAACCTATGACAATACTAGAATATTTCGGGAAGCAAGAGAAACCCTAAAACATTGGATAATAACCCTAGGAGATAAGTCAGCTCAAGAGAATATTTAATATTGAGTTATAAGCCTCCAGAAAGAGAAGTCAACCCGGTCAAATGAGATAGGGAAGTATAAATACAGGGCACTAGAGCTCATTTGTGACTCTCACTCTCAATCTCACAACTGCATCAGGACTAGTGGTGCACAATTTTGGAGAGGGAGTGCAGCTGCAACTGGATTTTTTGTTATAGTTTGGGATTTCTCTTGGTTATGGTTTGGAATTTCTCTTGGTTATGGTTTGGAGTTTCTTTTGGTTATGGTTTGGACTTTTTTCTTGGTTTCTGGTTATTTTTTTTTGGTGTGCTACCCTTGGGGAAAGGTGCGCTAGCCTTGTTTGGCTATTAGTATATTGCCAAAATTGTTATGTCTATCAAGGTTAAGGTGCTCGGGGGTGGCCTTTGTGCCTATGGTTGGGTGAAAATATTGTTATATTGTTTATGGAAAAATGAGAACATACCTTTATTTCTAATAGGTTATGGGCACACACTATCTTTAGAAAATCTAACCATTATAATATAGATTGGGAAGTTATTTTTTAAGCTCGTTATGGAACTAGTTACAACTGAAGCTAGGTTTTCTGATTATGCAGATACAACAAACCCTAACCCTTGTGTTCAAGAACTTATGGTGAATCATTTGACCTAATTGATTGACATCCTAGTGCACCCTAGCCTAGCGCACCTCTTGGTACTCCGAGCCATAAAAAATGTCAGTTTTTAATCTTTGGTCAAAGTCAAAGTCAAAGTTTGATTATTCAAATTCAAAGTCCAAGGTTGACTTTTGGTCAAATTTGAAATTTTAGAGTTTCTATCTTGTTCTAATCATTGAATCTTCTTATTGAGTTTCTAATCTCTTCTTGTAAAGATGGTATCAAATTTGTGTATATAAAAGGTGATAGTTACTACATTACAAATTGTGAAAGCATTATTTGAAAGATTCTATTATTGTTAAGTGCAATGAATACTTGAATGCATATGAATACTATTGATATAGATGCTTATTGTACTTATTTGCAAATATGAACTAACACCTACTTTAGGAGATGTTTCTTGTTATTGTTTTCAGACTAGATAATCTTACTAATGCTACCAAGAAACTATCCTTCATATGAAAGATGTTGTATCATAAACATTGTTGTTCTTGTTTTCTTAGGATTTTTTTTTCATGAAGGATATCATGAAAATGTCTTTCCAAGCAGGTACCCTTGTGAAATATGTTTGATGAAAAATCCTTGTGAAAGTTGGCATAGAAGAAGTTTATAAGGATAACACAACTGCCAGATGGGAAGCAATCAGAACATATATAAACAAATTTAAAGAGACCTAGAGGAGTCAGAATCGAAGTAAGTCAGAAATAAAAATGAAACCAGAACATGCTTGTGACAYTTTGTACAAATAAAAGAGAGATGCAGTAGATGGAAGCATGGACTCTCTCAAATACAAGGAGATGATCACARAATTCCAAAAGAAGAGAATGCATATTTCTCATTCAGGAATGAATATGGGATTAGAAGGGAACTAATACCAAATGATATGATCCATTRAAGAAGAATCTGTAAATACTATGAATTATCCATCCATGTTCTTCATTGGAAGTAGCAACCATGATAAGMAACATGTGTTCAGTTTGACTCTAGAAGAAGTCTTCTTCGAAAAGAAGCCTTGAATATCCTTGGTTGTCCATCTACATTTATGTTCAAATAAAGGAAGGTTGGAGCTTTCAGGAATGAAGGGAATGCAATCTGTAGAAGATTCCATGGACTACAACATTGAACATAAACATGAGGAAGAATAAGAGGATTCCAAGAAAGAAAGAAAAGTCAGAACAACCAATTGAACTAGTTTGAACCCACTAGAAGCAGTCAATAAAAAGGAATGGAAGGAAGTTGTGATGAAGAACAATGTATGTGAGAAATTAAGAATTGATAGATACAAGGATAGAATCAAGGCTAGAGGGTTCTCCTAGTAGGAGGGAGAAGACTATGATGACAACTTGTTCTAGTAACTAGATATACCTCTACCTTAGCCATTGTATCTCCCGCAGTATCCATGGGTTGGAGTTTACATCAAATGAATGTAAATATTTTTCTTCTCAACGGATTAATTGAAGAAGAAGCGTATGCAGAGAAACCTCAAGGTTTTGAGGTATACCAGAAAGAGACCCTTGTATGAATATGGAATAAGATCTTGTATGGATTCAAGAAAACTCGTTGTAGATCCTCTCATGTACAGCAAAAGCGTGGTGAAAATTTCCTATGATAGAGGAAGTATATTGAAATGGTTCTTCAGAAGTCTGGGATGATGGATTGCAAATCCATTGCAAAATCCCATGATGATACATCTGAAGAAGTTGACAGGATCTGATACAGTAGACCCATATCTGTATCGACAGTTGATTGGATTGTTAATGTATTTGAAGAATACTCAGTCGAATATTTTCCTTGTGGGACATTTGAGTTATGATTTATAGCTGCATGGATTTATCAATTCATATTGGGCAAGGAGTGAAGATGAAAGAAAAAGTGCTACTTGGATATTTTTTATTTTGAGCTTTTCCACGATGTTATGGGATAGCAGGAAACATAAGTCTGTTTCACTCAATACTGCAGAAGCAGAGTATATTACAATTTTTTATTCTTGTACGAAAGCAATTTGGCTCTGCAAGTTGTTTTATGGAATGCATGATCAGGTGTTGAATTCGACTGTGATATATTGTGATGATCAGAGCTATGTGAAGCTTTCAGAGAACCTGGTGTTCCATGACAGTTCAAAGAAAATTGAGATCAAGCATTATATTCTTCATGATAAAGTCCATAGGGGAGAAGTGGTTCTCCAGTATATATCCATAGATGAGTAGATAACATATATTTTGGTAAACCCTCTATCCAAGATGAAAAGATTGTGTACTTAAGGGACAATATGGGGCGCGTGGAGATGAATTTCTTATTGAGAAAGGAAGATATTACTCCCAGGTTGGGAGGGAGCACTGATATGTTATTGATTTACAGATAGTCATTTTCCAGTTTAGAAAATGGTCCAGGTTGGGTAGTTCCTTTCCAGTATATAAAGTGGTTCGATATTTCTGACGAACAAACATTTTCAGTTCATAAAATGGTCCAGATCAAACAGTTATTTTTGTAATGAAAATGGTCCAATAGATTTTTGATGTACCATAGATAGTGATTACCCTTATGGACAATGTGGGGGAATGGTCTAGGACAATCATTCTTATTTCCAGACACTCTAAGTAGTGGTCAAGTAGAATGGTCTACCTTGCCACGAAATCATACTCTCGAAGTTCAAAGTTGTAAGCAGTTTCGAAGAATGGTCCATTTTGGAGGTTGGTGCAAGACAATCATTTCCATAGGAAATGGTCTAGACTGTCATTCCCTAGGGTAGACTCATTCTCTCCAGGTTGTACTATGTTTAGTGCCAGAGGAATGACCCAGTTAGGTGAATGGTCCAGGTTCAACAATCAGGGACATGCATTCCCTAGGGAAGACTCATTCTCTCCAGGTTGCACTATGATTAGTGTCGGAGGAATGGCCTAGTTAGGTGAATGGTCCAGGATAAAAAATCAGGGACAATTATTCTTCTATGCTTGAGAATAATAGTCTAGATAGCCCATGGCTGATGTTTTACTTTATAAGGGAATATTCTCTTCCAAATCACATAGATGTGAGTGGAATAATGTCCCATATGACTCAATTTGTATCATGATATTGTTTATGCAGGATAATATCAGATTATATGATTGTTGTGGAGATTGTGTGTCTCTGGACAATATTTTTATGCTACTTTGGCGGATGTGATCCATTGGTAGTGACTATGTGTCACTGGTTAGTAGTCATTTTCTACCAGGTTTGGTTGTGTACCACTAGATATTATTTGTGTACTACTATGGATAGACACATTTGTGTTCTATTGGATGGAATTGTTCTGATTTCCATGGAAACTATCACTAGTGTTGGAGATGATTTACACCTAGATGGATAGTCGATATACTAATGGATAGACATTCTCTAGGTGGATAATGTTATAGGAAGGACAAATTGTCGGTGGACATAAATTTTCCCTATGGCAAATGGTCTATGATAGTCATTATTCTAGGACGTATGTGCAGATTAGAAGAATAGTCCTTGTAGCCCATGGCATGGCTTCCAACATCTATTGGAACAATTATTCTTATAGGACATATGTCTGAATTAGATGAATGTTTACTGTATCACTCTGTGGAGTGAGTGACTTATTTAACATCATACCCAATTACTCAGATGGAGTATGTCTTCGAGAGATGATGTAGTTGATGCTATCATATGATACTGATAGTGATGATGTTACTCGTAAGTTTATCTACGTGATCGTGAGATAGCATGTGTGGCTAAGACCATTACATATAATACCTCCCTAGCTAGGAGGGAGTGTTGATATTATGGTAGCTACGAGAGGTATTAAACTCCACGTGTAACCTTTGACAAGACTAGAATATTCCAGGAAGCAAGAGAAACCCTAAAACATTGGATAATAACCCTAGGAGACAAGTCGGCTCAAGAGAATATTTAATATTGAGTTATTAGCCTCTAAAAAGAGAATTCGATCGAGTCAAGTGAGATAGAGAAGTATAAATAAAGGGATCTAGATCTCATTTTTCACTCTCACTCTCACAAATGCATAAGGACTATTGGTGTGGAAGTTTGGAGAGGGAATGTAACTACAACTGCTGCAACTAGAATTTTGGTTATGGCTTGGACTTTCTCTTGGTTATGGTTTGTACTTTCTACTTGATTTATATTTATTCTTTCTTGGTGTGCTACCCTTGTATAAATGTGCACTAGACTTGGTTGGCTATTGGTCTGCTATCAAAATTATTTTGTCCATCAAGGTTAAGGTGGTCGGGGGTGGCCTTTGTGCCTATGGTTGGGTGACAATATTGTTATATTTTCTATGGAAAAATGAACACATCCATTTGTTTCTAACATATTTAAGCATGGCCCTCGTGAGATGACATTTTAAAGAAATATATAAGAAGCCATGGAAATATGGCTAAGCAGTTAAGTGGTTAAGAATCCCTGAAGGTGTGGTCATGAAGCCTGAAGTTGATTGGAGAAAACGAGTGTGAAGGACATTATAATTGCATAAAAAAACACTATAGATTTATAGTACTCATCATATAATTTCCAATGGTAGGTGGCACACCATTTGGTTCCTCACGATTGAGAAGTTATGCCCTCTTAAAGATGAAATCCCCGAAGTATGGTCAAAGAAGTTACAAGTTGGCCCTAAATTCAAGTAAAGGAGGTACTTGGAAAAGTATAAATACAAATTAATAACATATGATTTTCATGATTCAATCTTGTGATCTCTTAGCACAATATTGGCAATGAATTTTAGAGTGAAGATGAAGTGAAGAAGGTTGAAATTCCAAGGGAAGATGAAGTCTTGTGATGATGTGTTCTAAGGTATGTTTCTTAATGGCCATATTACCATTTTTGCTATAAATCACTTTTTATAATGATTCATATAGAAAAACTTGGAGACTATTGAGAACACATATTAAGGTACATGTGGTAAAAGTTTCATCATTTGGGTCATTGTACTATTGGAGATATACTATGTGGAAGATAGGGTTTTTTACTAGTCCTATAACTAGTCTCAAACAGGTGTTCTAGGTAAAACAGTCTTAACTTCTTCATAGAAGATCCAGATTATGTGAGACAAATTGAAATGGAAAGAGTGTATAGTATTTAGTATTTTGTGTGTGATTTTCAGAATCAGATATCAAATATTGAGTGTGTGGAATGTTGTAGAAGTTCTCTCTCCAGAATAAGACAAAATTCAAGAAGATCTACCATTTTCTCTATATTTCCTTTTCATAGACGAATAAAGGAGCAAAACATAGATGAATTTTAGAGAATATATCAAAAAAATATTGGATACTAGTTTCAGACATTTATTCATTATAGGTACAAAGTTATACTTGTTGGAATTTAGGGTTTGTGACTAATCTAGAAACTAGTCTCAAATAAGTGTTTGAGATACATTTAAGAAGTGATGTTGGGATTTATATGTAGACCAATGTGGACCCATGTGGACCCAATTTTTAAGTGGACCCAATTTGATGATGTTGAAGTTGAGGAAGGTATGATGAGAAGAGATATTATGTACCAGGTTGTTACATGATTAAATGTATGTCTTTATATGTGTTTTTTAGGGTTATATCTTAATGTTATGGTATATGCTTGAGGAATATATTGGAGAGTGTTTGAAACATGGTTGGAGACATACATTGGTTATTTTTGTCATATGATTTGAGGTATATATTTGATACATGGTTTATGGTTTATCATGGATTTTATGGACATTGTTTGAGGCATATCTTTGGCACATGGTTTTAGGCATATCTTGGTGATGTTGGGAATATATTATGAGAGATGTTCTTGGTGATATTGGAATATGATTTATGTGAATGGATATAGTTTTGATGATGATGATGTATCAATATCAATAAAAGTTACATTGATGGGTTGATTATCAGTGATAGTGATAGGTTTATTATCAGTGACAATGACAGGTTAATTATTTGTGACATTTTCAGTGACATCTTGAGTCTCCATTTATATTTCAGGGAGGAAGGAAGGGGAAAGGAAAGGGGGTTGTATCCTCTTTCTTATTAGAGTTGGATAATACAGGGAGTTGGAGCTTCCTTCAGGTTCAAGCCTGTAAATTAGGGGGTTGGATCCTCCTTCCAGTTGGAGCTAGAGAATCCAGGGAGTTGTAGCTTCATTTAGGTTGGATCATGTAAAGTAGAGGGTTGGTCCCTCCTTTCAGTTGGTGTTGGATAATTTTGGAAGTCGGTGCTTCCTATGAATGTAATATTTTGATGTATAAGAAATTGTTTCATGTTTTTCTCCCATTTGGGTTTCCATGTAAAATTATTGTGTATTGTGTATTTGTGGTTATATGTTATGCATTTTTGAATGGTATTGTTCATAATATTTTGAATGCAATCATAAGTCATAAATTGTTGATAAGTTGATGATTACATGTTCTGATTAAAAGTGGTAAAAAGTGCTTAGTACTAATTCACCCCCCCCAGTATTGGTGAATATTACAACATTGTAAACCCATTGACACTTCACAATATTCTTCCCTGAGGTGAAGGAACTAAATCCCAAGTGTGATTATTCAACAAATAATCGATTTTTGTCTGCATAGTTTTCTCCCATTCAAGTTGTCCTTGGGCATCAGAGTAGGTAATAGGATTATAGGTTTCAAGAACACAAGTCATTAAGACAATGTTGGCATGCTACTTCTGAATATAATTTTTTTGTCCTGGAGAAATATCACTAAGATCACATCCAACAACTTGAATTGTCTTGGCATCCCATCTGGGTAGGAAAGAAAAATTTGAACTATTGTTCATTGTAGAAGGTCGATTAGAAGTTGGAGTAGTTTCAACCGAAGGAGATGGCGAAGTAGTTGAAACAGAAACCGAATCACGAGTCGACTCAAAGGTTGAAGGTCTAGTTGAAACATGAATAGAGTGAAAATTTCTAGTCGAAGGAATGAAAAATGGAATAGGAGAACCAGAGTCAGAGAAAACATCATAGTGATCATCCTATAGAAATCTAGAGGAGGCATTCAAAAAATTGATGCCGAAAGAATTCTCATAAAGCCATACATTTCTTCTGATATTGATCTATTGTTTAAAAAGGTTAAATAATCGATAGGATTTAGACTCTTCAGAGTATCCCATCATGATGCAAGCATGACTCTCTACATCCAATTTATTTCTACAATCATATAAAATATGATCCCATGAAAAACATCCAAAATCATGGAGGTGGAAAACTGAGGGATTCCTTCAACACCATCGTTTGACTAGTCACTAAAGAAACAACTCCTTACACAATAGACATCTTTATCCCATAAGCGAGGAGGTAAATATTTGGCGTACAAAATGCATCTATCCATTTCAACTAACGTATAATTATTATGTTCTACAATTCCATTCTACTAAGTTGTAAGAGGGACCAGCTGCTACCAGTCAATACCAGATCGAACCAAGTATTTTTCAAAAGGTTGATTTAGATATAGTCACCACCATTGTATGATATCAATCACTTGATGATTTGGCTCATTTCTTTTCAGCAAAGGATCTTAATTCTTTGAATTTTTCAAAGACAATATTCTTAGTTTTTAGAAATTAAATGTTACACATTATTTTGGTCACCCCCATGATCATTAATGATATGTGCATTTCTTACTCCTCTGTCCCCTAAAGCTACTGAAGAAATAAGACTTTCTCCCTGGGAAATAGAATCATCTCTCCTTTCTTAAAAACCCTGTCAAAGAAGATCGCCGCACCTTGCCAAATGATAAGGGTGCAACGATCCTTGATCATTGCATGTTGCACCACAGTGGAATGCGACATCATTCTAGATTGCTTGTGTTTAGGGTGCGAAGATGCTCAAGCAAAGGAAAAAAATGAAATTATCGAAGGTTATAGAATGGAATCTCTGGAAGGATGAGGTGGCCTCCAATAGGTTTGGATCTCACTCGCTTCTCGGATTTAGTGGGATTATCCTAATATCTTCACCCATCCCTCTTCACTCTATATAAAAAGGGATATCTCATGGGAAAAGTTAGGTTGGCTTATGCATGAAGAATTCTACTGAAGATTGTACTTGTGATAACTTTGCTTTAGCTTTCCAAGTCAGGTTGTGAATACTCTTCATCAAAATAATTGGAGCAAAGGTATGTGTGTTGAAGCAAAGGGCCATTGGAAGGGACCTTGCAACATCAAGGAATAGGTTGTATTCTCCACTTTCATCAATATAATGCAGTGATACATTTCTTCCCTATAAAAGTGTATCCATTTTTAGTGTATAACTCCTTGATCTTATGCATAGGTTTCATTGGAATATATATATCGTTGTACTCTCTCTTTGTTGGTTTGTTCTTCTTAACAAGTTCAACATCCCACAAATCCAAATATGGAGGAAAGACGATACTAGCGAGGATCAAATGACGTTTAAACGATATGTCATTTTTCCCTCATTGAACTAGTTTACGTTGCAATGAAATCTAAGGAGAATCTTGTATTCTGCTAAGTTTTTTTCTAATTTCTTGTTGAATTTAGGGAGATTGTTTTGTGTCAGCACTTACCTATTTGTACGATAACAAAATTGGTGACTACACTAGGGAACATCGTCTTTCGAACTTTTCCTCCTCTTTAAATTTTGGCTTGCCTGCTTTTGGTTGATGTTTCATTCTCTAAGTCATTGGGTGATCCATGTTGACTCCCTGGTCTTAAAAGTTCATTTGGAAACCCTGTCCTCCATTCATTTTTCTTTCATTTTCATTCATCGTCGCACCCTTCTATGAAAACCAGTGCGACGACATCGCACTATGTATTTATCATTACCTACGATGATCCTTGATCATCGCACTGTGTCATTCTGCTGCTTGCGATGATTCGTGAAGAAAGTTTTTGAGTGACAGTCAATTTTTCCTCTTTTCCCAGATTATTGATCATTTCTTGGGTTGAACTTTTGGTCTTGTTGGGTGATTATTCATAGCTTGGTATAGATTTTTTAAGCTGAATTTGATCATTTCTCAAGTGTTGAGATTCTTTTTCATAAGCTTCATATTTTTATCTTTCACTTCTTGTTGCAAGGGTATAATCTCTGGGCTTCATCCTTGAGTCCTTGTCAAACAAGTTGTTAATGATCTTTTTTGATTTTTGGATTGTTGTTGATTTGAAAACGATTTTTGATTTAATTAGACAAATGAGTTTTCTTAATTTTATATTTTTGGTTCCATTATGAGTTAAGTTTGGGAAATTGTATTGTGAGTGCATTCATTTTCTTGGACAACTTTTTCTTTTTGATTGAGATCTCTGTTTTTATTTGAAAAGAAAAACAATTGATTTATTTTTTTTCTGTTTGTAGTGTTTACAAGAACTTTTTTCATTCAAGTGTTTGTTTAAAAAGAGAAAATTGGAAAATTTGATAGCTTTGATTGTTTGGCATCAAGATCGTTCAAAGATTGAAGGAATTTTTCTTTGCAACTTGTTGTATTCTGGAAAAAGAAAACCTTCTCTCTTATGTAATTAGATTTCATAAAATAAAAAGATTGCATCTCATCTCTCTTTGCATAGTGTCGATTCAAGGTCAAGCACTTCATCAGTTTCATCTTCACTTCCCTTTTGAGTTAAACAACAGGCATTAAAATTCAGCGTAATTTTAAAATCTATCTAGGAACTTTTATTTTCTAGAACTCTTATACACCAACATGTAGCACTTTGTAATAGGATATGAGGAATACTCTCCAAAGCATCAAAACACACAATAGTATCTTGTCATAGGGAGAATCAAATCCACTTGCTACATTTTTCCTGGGAAGCTCTTCTAACACAAGGGTCAATCACGAGGTCACATTAGGACCAACAAGGTTACTCACCCTTCTTTTTTGGTATTAGTGTAGTGAATGCGCTTATTATTGGGGGCCACTTGAGAAGAAAATCCTGTGCGGACCTTCTTGAGGATATTTTGGGGTTAGATACCCTTCCCTTGCACGTATATTGGACTATCGATGTCTTCCCTAGAAATAATTGTTGTAATTGGTAACCTTAGTAGACTATCACTTTAGGGTCTTCACACGAGGTGATTGTGGAGGGGCAAGTCTTCATGGTACTTGGAATCAAAGTTAGCTAAACTCACACAGGTTCCTTGGAGGGTATACCCATGATTATGTGTGGGATCTTGCACTAGGGTGAAATTCTGTTAAGTAGGCCAACAACGTAACTTTTCCACCTTTTTTATCTCAACCCCTTCTTGTCTTGATATCGCATTGGATTTCATCACCAACTAGTCATTTCAAAATAAAAAGGTTTTTTTTCATGCTTGATATCTAGATTTTATTAGTGACGTGATGTTTTTTTTCTATAGTTGGCCATAGATATTTTTTATTCTTTTTTGGGTGTGTCCAACATCGGCCCTCGCCGTTCACGTAGGATGCAGGGATTGCCTCCTGAAGAACTAGAAGAATACACCCCTTTCTTCCTAATTCACTAGAGGGTCCTTCTCCTGAAGGAGTATTCAATAACTACATATCCTCTAATATCGGGAGATCTAATCCATTGGTTGAATCATCACTCCCTGTAAATCTGTTATTGAATTTTATACAAGACCCAATTTTTCTCTGAATAAACTCTTCGGGAGACATTTTTGTTGAAGACTATACTAGAATACCTTTGAGACATTTCGTAGATTCCGGTGTGGACGATCCACCATTTCATAGTGAATCATTTAGAACTCCTGTTCATACTTCTGGAATTTTTAATCCTAGTCATGTCCATATCTGTTCTTTTTGGAGGACTTCCTCGGGACACAATGTTTTTGATAAACTAGGTATGATTCCAAACCAACCTATGTCATCACACATACCTGTTACTTCTACTTCTTATAAAGTACCTCTGGATCATTTTATTGGCATTTCAAGTAATGTTGTTACGGTTCCAGACCCATTGTTGGTTGGTACACATACAATTCATCCTCTCCAGCTCACTAGCTCTACCATAGTCCCACAAGATACACCTGTTTCTATCGGAATTTCGGTAACAACTCAGGCTGCTATTGGAACACCAATTTCACTTAGATCAAATCCATCACTTCCACCTGGGTATAACACTCTTAATATTTCTATTGTTAATCCTACCCAGGGTCCATCTGGAGGACCTAGTCTTTTTGTTCTGCCTGTGTATAATGTTGCTAGTGGTTTTGTTCCCACTCCTACCTAGGTTCTATTCGGAGGGAATAATGTTCCTCCACCACCTAGAGGATCTAATCATCCTAGCCCAAGTAGCTCCAATCAACCTGGAGGCACAATTCATTCTGTTACTTCTGATTTTCAACTTCCTGTTGGAGATCAACCTCAAGTTGGGGGGAAACCCCAAGTTGGGGGTCATAACCCAGTTTACTCGAAGTATACACCTGAATTACAAACCCAACCTTGGAACTTTCCTTTCCAAGGAAATCAACAACTTCCTGGGGGAAAAAATCCTCAATTAATTTTTTTTGTACTCTCTAATCTCGGGAAACCTTATCCAGGCACTGTAAATCCTACCTAGGGTCAAGACTTTCAATCTAATGCTCCTTTCCAAGGTAGCATACCAAATCAACCAACGAATGTTGGCTACTTCACTCAAAATAATCCACAATCGCATTATACTGGACCCTCTAACTATTTACAAACTGCTTATGGTCCTACTAGTATATCTATGAGATTGCCTCCCCAAAATTACCAGTTTCCTCAAGTAAACAAACAATTTCCATTTCTAGCTACTTTGGATTTACCGGATTTATCTAGGATTTTGAATGATCCCATCTTGTATTCTCCTTATTGGCCAGTTGTACCTACCAAATTACCATCAGACATTCCTAAGTTTGACGTTTGATCGAGAGAAGACCCAAACAATCATGTCATGACATTTCATCTTTGGTGTTCATCCAACTCCTTGATGGATGACTCCATCTGATTACATCTTTTCCAACGCACTCTTATGGGCTCGGCTACCAAATGGTACATCGAATTTCCATGAGGATTCTTCAATGATTTCAACACCTTAGCTATGGATTTCTTGACACATTACCAATTACCGATACGATATGAGACATGAACCAAAATTTTAAGTTCATTTAAACAATCCTCTTCTACTCACATCTCAGATCATATTCATGAGTGGAGGAGGAGACAACGATTAATAAAATTTCCCCTTCCTGATTAATTATTGGATGAGTGGTTTAATACCAAATCACTCATCGATCCTATAGCCCATGATTTTTCCATGGGATGTGTCATCACTGAAGGAAAGGCGATCAGTCGTGCTCAATACTTGGATCTCATTTATTCTCAAATGTGCACGTTATATGAATTGATCCCTGATGCTCCTCGCCCATCTACAAATCCAACCCCAACGCCTCTAGTAGCTTCTCATGTTGTTTATGATGTGATTGGAACTTTTCATGATGAGACTCATTCAAAACAAGTCAATCATTCCAATCCCAAATCTACTACTGCTAATCTACAAAACGTTCTCCTCTTTCCCCCTCTCCCAGTAAAAAATTTGAGGTCAATACAGTCCAGTCTACACCTACCGATAAATCTCAAAATAAAAATGAAGGGAAGGGTAAGAATAAAGAGGATAAAAATAATAATCAACAATCGGATAAACCCAAAAATCAACCTGTTGATGATAAATAAAATCGAAAACCTCGTTATCCTTGTCTTATATGTGGTGAGGACCATTATAAGAAATATTTTCAGAGAGATGCAAAAGTTACTAAGTTCCTCCAAGGAACTGAGACTCCCCCTACACCTATCATTTTATCACAACCTTTTCCTTCTCAACATCAGGCCCAATTGGTTATTCATGACCAACCCTCTCCCTCTATCACCTCTTATGTACTTATATGTACTGGTGACTCTAAGAAAAACAAATTTGTAGTCGCTACTCGAACCAAATATTATTCTCCTTCTAAAGAGAAAGTTGATGATCCACCTCCTCTGTTAGCTCAACCTCCTCCATCGGCTCCATATCCCAATGGTCCTCTTCTTCTCAAATGACCTATTCCAGATATAGTTATTCATCCACCTCCTAAGGGCATCATTCATAAGTCGCCATTTAACCCACATGCACATGCCGCTCAAAACTACAGTATTGTAGAAGATCTTGCACATGCACCTTCTGTGATGTTGGCTCTCAAAGCCCTTCAAAGTTTTCCTATTCAATGGAAGGAATTTTTAATTCTATTAGTGGGATCGATCCTACTGATATGAATTTGATAATATTTGACTTTGAAGATCACATTCCAAGACTCCCTCATCAATTATCTTTTCAAATAAAGGTAATTGTGGGAAATGAGAATATTTGTCGAATAATTTTTTATGAAGGAGCTTTGATTTGCATCATGTCTTTCACTTGTTGGAAATCCATTGGCTCTCTTGCCCTTACTGAGTCACACAACACGTTAAAATCTTTTAACGGTACAAGGTTTAAACCTTATGGTGTTCTTCCTGTGTTATCTATTGCGTTAGAAGGAAAAGTGGTTACTATTGAGGTTGAAGGGTTTGATGCACCACTAGATTACAACCTTTTACTTGGTCATATTTGGATCGATGTTATGCGAGCAGTTGTTTCTACCCTTTTCTATGTGATACATTTCCCTCACCAAGCTAAAGTTGTTACGATAGATCAGATCACCTTTTTTTGTTTCGATTCATGCACTAGTAATGTTCCATTCAAAAAAAAAACACCTCCTGGTTATGAGAATGTCGGTGTGGGTCTTTTAAAGGATTCATCGTTAATGTTTACTTTCACCATTCCACCACCCGATGTTCCTACTCCTTTTGTCGCTTCTATTAACATGATTTCGAACAGTGTTGGCAAAATTCCTAAGTCTTATGACCCTTGGATAGTACCTAACTTAGAAGAATGTCTTCGTTATGGCAACCAAATTCCTTTAAGTCCAGTGGAATTGGCCTATCAAGGTATTCAATCGACATCTCCTTCTCCTCATTCTCTCTTTGATACGTCTCCTGATCCATTTCACCTGATATTTCAAACTGATAAAGTGATCATGGAAATTATGTATGTGGATGATACACCTTGGTATGATGGGCATCATCGTTCCATCCTCTTCCTTGAACCTGAGACTATCGAGAGCTATCAACGGATTTCGAATCTCTCTACAGTTATTAATTTCCCACCAGTTTCTGAACCAACACGTGATGTTTTGTATGAATGGAACTTGGGAATTATTTCACCCACCATCCCTCTAGATATTTCAATTAATCTTGAAATTGTGTAAAATGTTCATATAGGTGCCTCATGTTCTCCTGATGAGATCCAAACTTACAAGGCCCTTTTCAAAGAATTTGGTGACGTTTTTGCATGGAGTTATGAAGAGATGTCTAGAATTGATCCAGAAATAATTTTACATGAAATTAAGACATACCCTAACACTAAGCCCATTCGACAATGACTTCACCCAGTTCATCCCCGAAAGGATGCTGCAATAAAACTCGAAGTTGAAAAACTTCTTAAATATGGTTTTGTCTACCCTTTAGTGTTGACTGATTGGGTGTCCAATCTTGTTTTGGTTATGAAGAAACAAGTAACGATTCATGTTTGTGTTGATTATATGGATATTAACAAGTCTTGTCCTAAAGATAATTATCCAACCCCTTTTGTTAACCAAATCGTTGATGATTGTGTCGAGAGTGAAATATTATCTCTGATGGATGGATTTTTCGGCTATAATGAAATCAATATTTTACCTGTTGATCTACATAAGACTGCTTTTATTTTCCCTTGAGGTACCTTTGCATACCGTAAACTCCCTTTCGGCCTCAAGAATGTTGGTGCGACTTTTCAATGTGCTATGTCGTATGCTTTTCATAATATTAAGAATATTGTACAACCTTACCTAGATGATTTAACGGTGCATTCAATGTGTCGTCAAGATCACTCGACACACTTACGAGTCATTTTCCTCTGTTGTCGATATTACCACATACGATTGAATCCACATAAATGTGTTTTTTTTGTGGATTCTGGAAGAATTCTAGGCTTTATTGTGTCCATGCATGGTATAAGGGTGGACCTTTGAAGGTTGAAGCTATTATAAATTTTCCTCCTCCTTCTACCTTACGCCAACTCCAAAGTTTGCAAGGGAAGGAAAAATTTCTACGAAGATTCATTCCCAATTATACCGAACTAACAAAATGTTTCACTCGACTTCTTAAGGAGGGTCGTGATTTTGTATGGGACTAAACTGCCAACAATTCCTTCGAATATTTGAAACTTGCATTAACCCACACACCACTACTATATCCCCCTAATTATAGTTGAGATTATTTATTATATTTGGCTTCTTCGGATCATACCATATCCATGGTTCTAGTCCAAGAGGATGATTCACGCTATGAACATGGCATTTACTATTTAATTCAGAGTCTTATGACCACCGAAATCAAATACATGCATGCGGAGAAATTGGACATGGCATCTATTCAAACTGTCCAACGTTTTCGTCACTATATCTTATTGCGCAAAACCATGATTATTTCTAATTGCAACCCTATGCAAGATATTATTAGAGGACAATTTCTAGGGGGAAATACTCCAAATGGATAGTGATTCTCCAAGATTTTGATTTGGAATTTGAGAGAGCCAATTCGAATAAATCTTTGGCCTTTGCTGAGTTGATATGTGACCTTCCCTCCGTTGATATAGAAAATGTGGCAATCGATTATTTTCCTGATGAATCTCTCTTTTTGATCAGTTCAAATGATCTATGGTATGGAGAAATTATCATTTATCTGCAAACCCAAACTTTTTGGCCTGATATATCTCATGTAGATCGTCGTTGTATTAGGTATCAAGCCCATCAATAAATTATTCTTCGTGATATCCTTTACCATTGAGGTATTGAATCTGTGTTTTGACGATGTTTGACATATGATGAAGCTGAGAAATCACTAAATGAATGTCATTCTAGAGAATGTGGCGGTCGTATGTCTAGGTATGCCACTTCCCAAAAGATCCTATGCATTGGTTACTTCTGGCCTTCTCTTTTCAAAGATTGCATTCTTGCAGTTCACAAATTCCATGTTTTTTAAACCTATAATAATAATATTTTCTCTCATCCTACTCCTCTCTATCCTGTAGTTTCCATTGGACCATTTGATAAATGGGGCATTGACTTCATGACATGTAACCCTCACTCAGTCGGGGGGCATGGATACATCATTGTAGTTGTGGATTATTTCACTAAATGGGCCTAGGTGATGCCTACATTTGATAACACAGGCAAAACTTCAACACTGTTCATATTCAATCATATCATCACTAGGTTTGGTTTCCCTCAAGCCATCGTCATCGAACATGACACCCATTTTCACAATTTTATGATGTCTAATCTTACTGATGAATTGCGTTTACGACATGAAAACTCAACCCCTTATGATCCACAAGCCAATGGCCAAGTTGAAGCAATAAACAAAGTTCTAACTACTATGCTTCAATGCATGATAGGGATTCACAAGTCAAGCTCGAACACAATCATTTTTTCGACATTATGGGACTATTATCACACAGTTTGTAGTTAGGATAAAATACAGATGAAAAGAGGTCAAACTGGCGTAATTGAACCAATCCCACCCATTGTCACCTCGATGGGAAGTTTCTTTCTATTTAGGGAGTTAACGCTCAGGGGAGACGTCCCCGGTGACCCGGGGTTTTGAGAAGGAAAAAGGTTTTAGCAAGGCTAAGTGATGATAACCCCCCTCACAAGTCACTACCTAATCAAAAACTCTGACTTATAGCCAATAAAGATAACCGGAATTAATAACCAATAAGATCACATGCCCGAGACAAAGAAACAATAAAAATACATGTGCAAGCTTTCTTGATGGTTAGTACTCCATATAATCAATGACTTTTCTGATAATAAGAAATTGAGAAATTTATATTGATGAAGTCAATGTTTGTACAATAGAAACGGTTACAATATAACTTCTCAATAAATTCTAAAGAAACTTGGCATTCAATGTAACAAATCAACACTTCATAGATAATGCCTTAACTAACCATTCAATTCCTTTAAAAGTAAAATCATAGATGCACAAAGGTGTTTATAGCACAAGAAAGATGACGATAGCACTAGGGTTAGTAGAGTTAGTCTAGGCTAGGGTTAGTATAGTTAGGGTTTGTTCAAAGGTATTGGAAGTTTGTATGATAAAGTTACTCAACACAAAAGGCCTTATATCGGTGCACTCCTAGGGTATATGGAGTCAAAAGGAGGATGCAAAAGTTGAAGGATCAAATGATAATGGTAAAGACTAAGAACAAGAGAGTTAAACCTTGAGGTGTTGCTATGGCAAGGCCTCAAGGATGAAACCCTACTGGAGAGAGGCTCACTTTGGTGTAGGAGAACTAGGCCTCAGTCCTCTCTCCTCCTTCCTTAGCTCAATGGAAAAACGGCTAGCTCAAAATATTGCATAAAACTAAGACGAGAAGGTTTGCAAGTAACGTGTTGCTATGCCAAGGCTTTACCAAGCAAACCCTAGGAAAAATTGGCTCACCAAGGTGTAGGGAAACTAGGCCTTGATGCGTTTTCTCCTTATTATCTCAAAAAATAAGAAAAATGGCTAGCATGGAAGAAGATGGATGGAGTGTTGCTATGGCAAGGCTCAATCCTCTTCAACAAGGGCTAGAAAGGAAGAATAGAGTGTTGCTAAGAAAAGGCTCTATCTCACTTCAACAAATAAAATGGATTAAAACCTTGGTAGGGACATGAAACAAGGACCTTCAAATTGTTCTTGTCACCTAGGGTTTAATTCAGAAAATTATAATCATAAATGCAAGAAAAAAAAAATACTAGAACCATTCAATTAAGAAGTTTTGCAGAAATTTACTTACATTTAACCAAGAAATCATATAGCAAACTCTAGTTGTAATACCTTCCACCAAGAGAAATTCCAAAATGCCAATAAAAGTCCAAAAATGTCTTCCTTCAACAAGTGCACCTCACAATTTCAGCCAATAGATCCATAGATAGCGCAAATTTTAGACCTCACTAATGAGTGAGTGAAAGATGATGAAAAAATGAGAGTCAAAACCCTCAATTTATACAATACAATGATCTAAATTTAATTTTTTAGGTCATGAAAAGGCCGACAAGGCCAAAAATACTAAAATCATATTGTTTTACATTAAATGTTTGAAAATTAAACCCTAATCAAGAAATAGAGAGACGTCATCCCCTTTCTAGGGTGATGTTAGCCCCTTCCAGGGAAAATGCAGCCTCCTAGAGAAAAACGTTATCCCTCCTTAGGCTTCTCCAAGCTTCCACACGTGCCAATACTGTCATATTTTCCTCCCAAGATGTCCATACTATTGGGTGACGTCATAGGATTCCTGGGAGACGTCCTGGGCCTTCCAAGGCCAACGTTCCTATGGAGAGGGCTCAACCCCCTAGGTACAGGTCTGCTTCGCTGCCTCTGGTGGATTATTCTTCTCTTCCCTGGTACAAACACTCTACCCTATCTCTGCCCCCTACTAGAGTCTCAACATCCATTGGGTGGGTTGTTGAGCCCCATGGAGGTTCGAACTGATCATATCTCCATCGATACCTGTCCGTCGGGCATGATCTTGCACATCAATAGCTACGCCCTTCATGGGCTCATAAGTCATAGGGACCATATAAATTTCAATCACATCTAATCATAAATATTTATTAAACATGTGCATAAAACCCCTTTACCCCAGTCTACTTCTTAAAGAGATTATTCAATTCTATAATATAAGTTTGGGGAAAGTGGTAGGACGTCCTATTGGTCTAGTGTCTACTGGTAGAGGGATGTTTCTGGAAAATATTAAATCCAAGTCATGCAAGTGGGTGAGGTGGATGGGGATGCATGGGTAAAAGGTGAAATGAGAACAGGGATGGCTTACTAGTGGGTGCCTCTGTGGAGGGTGAGCTTCACTTGTCATGTTTGCAAATATTTCCAGGCCCATTCATGCCTTTTAATCTCCTTTTTTTTCAAGATGTTAATCAAAGGACACTGCCCTAGATTGGTGACCAGTGGTGGCAATGTTAGCCACAAAAATTTCATGGAAATCAAAAGGTTGTCTCATTATGACACACCCTTTCTCTTGGCTATGCCACCAAGAGCCACTACCCTGGCATGGTGACCAGATGTTGGCAGGGTCATATCGCTAGATGCTCATGGACCTAATAGGTTGGCTTGTGATGAGACCTCCTATCCTCTGACCAGGTCTTGTCTTATTGTTTTTTATCTTTTTTATTTTTTTTTCTCTCAAGAAGTTAGTTAAGGGACATTTCCCTAGCTTGGTGACCAAAAGTAACAATGTTACCCACAAGTACTTTCACGGAAATGAGAAGGTTGGCTCATGATGAGACCCCCTTTTCTCTTGGCCATGCAACCAAGAGCCACTACCTTGGTGTGGTAACCAAATGTTGGTAGTGTCATACCGTTAGGCACCCATGGACGTAATGAGTTGGCTTGTGATGAGACCCCCCATCCTTCAACTAGGTCTTGATTTTTCTACGAGTCCCTATGTTTCTTGTTGAGAATCCTTTTATTGATTTCTCAGGGATCCCTGGGGAAGCATATCGAGGTTTTATTCTTATTATTTTATTGTCAGCTACTTTTACCCCCTAGGCCTTTAGCTAATTCTTCCCACAAGGTAAGGTACAACCCCTAAGTGATCAACCCTATGCCCAGACCAAGGTAATGTGATGGGTGAGTGGGAAATAAGATGGAAAGTGGTATGTGTGACAAGAACGGATGATGGATCTTCAGAAATCCCCCCAGTGGAAACTCAAAACCTATGTACATAGGCTTGATAGGGCATCTTGTCACTCCCCCCAGACATGGTCAAGTGGACAAGCATAAGATCTAAGAGCCCGTTAGAAACAAAGGAATCAAATGCACATATTCAAAGGTTTTTGAGGATCAGAGTGACAAGTACCATGATACCCGGACTCATTACCTCATGGAGCAAGAACTATTTCTAATGCAGGGCCAAGCCGAAGGTGATAAATGATGTTGTTGCTTTTGACAAAGTAGAGGTTCTAAAAGGGAGAAAATATGGACCCTCTAGGGCCATACTCAAGTCGATCTAGATCTCGATACTCCATGTCTAGGACCTGTGGGCCTTGAGACATAATCTCCTAGTTATCTATTAAAGTGGGGGATAACATATGGCTCCAACTCGGGGACATGTGCTCACCATAGAGCGCATGAGAACCTCAACATCTCTGGCATAACCTGTAAAATGATTGATCTTAATAGAAAACAACAGTAACCATTTGGGGTGGTGATACCACCCCAACATATATATATGTATATATATATAACTGAAATAAAGAAATCATATGTGTGAATGTGAAAGCAAACTATTCTAACATGAAATGAAGATGGTATAATACAATGAATGAAAAAATGCCTACCTGCTTACCTGTGCTTACCTGTTGGCTAGATGTCAGGTGTAGTCAAATGACCAGTGAAACTGATCCAACAATGTCCCACAATACCTACCTTTGTGCTTCATCATAAACCAAAACAGTGATAAGTCAAGAACAAAAATGACATGGGTTAGAATATATATCATATAATCGGAAACCATAAAGTCTAACTCATGGAGGCGGGAGGGAGGGATAAAATCATGCCAAGTCAATCCCTTAGGAAAGTACTATATCCACTTCAGGAAGGGGTCATGGAAAGTCTAAGGTTCAGAACACTGACTCAAAAGGTCTGCAAACTGGCTACCTAGGATGTCCTCACACTCTAAAGTTTGGGAAGGGATTGACAAAGATCTAGTGAATGACTGGCAAACTGTCAAGGGAAAGTCAAAAAAATGAGATAACAGACTCAAAATTGTAGTATTAAACCAACCCTTGGACTCTAGGGTTTTCCCTAGAGGAAACTCAACATCATAAAAATAACTCCCAACTACACCTCTAGAGACACAACAAGGTAGGGTAATCAGAGGTGGTTGGGGAAAGTTGTCACAGGGATTCTTATTTAAGCAAATAAGGTCCTTACTCTTATCAAGACCTGAGCACAATAGTGGTTGGTAATCATATTCATGGAAAGATTCCAAGTGCTCAGAGGAGTACTCATCAAAACCCTCAAGGTAATACTGAAAATCATATGGAAAACAAAGTACTAGGTCATCCTTGGGTTTTTGAAAAGTATGGGTAAAAATCTCATCACCTTGTTGCCACTGGTCAAGATTAATCTGTTGCAATAATTTCAAAGGAAACACTTGGAAATGACTCTCAATGTCATATATGGGATCCATATCATAAATGACTACATCCCACCTACGTCTCCCAACATGTATGAACTCATCAATGTTATCAACCATGTCACTATCTGTATGATAACATGCAGGATTTGAAGCATTCAAGGACTCATTTATCTACTCCTTATCTACCCCATCATAAATTAGAGCATCATAAAAATCTTGGGGAGGAGGGTAACTTATTTTTTCTTCTTGTGCAGGAGCTTTGAGGACTTTGGTCTCTTCAACATGCGTTATTGTTTCATCCTCATGAAATTCCACGTCATCTTCAATTGTATAGCAGGGAAGATCCACTTCTTTTAGGGATTCCATTTCTCCTTCACTCTTTGAATCATGAAACAAGGTATCATCAACATCCTGAAAAGGAAAGCAACTAACCTCAATGTCTTGTTGTTGTGCAGGGAGGAAAGGTTCGTGGATGGCCTTGTCAGAGGGAGGAGCATAAGTTGATACTTCATCAATTTTATTAGGTTCCAGCTCCTCAACCATGTCTTCATTTTGTTGGTTAAAAACTTGTTCCCTTCTTTCTTGTGAATCAACAGTAACGGTTTCAAGGGAAATTAGTTTTTTTTAACTAAGAGTGTTTGAGGTATCATCATTAATTTCAATCCACGAAGAAGAAAAGTGTTTACATTTGGACAAGGAAATATTTACCTCGATTCGCATGGCCATGTTGTGGGCTTCCGTGAGTGTTTTTGGAACCTTTTTATTTAGGAGGAAGCTCAAATGCCCTTGTTGTAGGAAAATCTCCCAGCGGACGGATAAGGTAGATTGCCTCAAGAGCTTGACCCTAACTCTAAGGCAGAAAATGCTTAATGAGGCCGACTTCCTTTCAAATCTATCCAAAGGCTAACATATGAGAGGAGGGAGAATAGAGGTACCTCTTTATTGGCGTTTGTCCCTGCACGCTCCAAATTGAGATCCAAACTCTCACTCCTCACTGAGTTCTTTAGACAAACAAAGTATGACCGCTGCCTACTCTATTGATATTATCTTGAAAGCAGATCTATCTATCAACGATAAGTTCTTGTAACATCAGATTTACAAACTAGAAAGCGAATGGCGTGTCATATTAATGAGTAATGACAACGGTGCTTTACAATCGTGAATCACGAATCTGACTTGACTTACGTCAAGTCCCCTTCATCTAACCCTTGCATGAAAGATCCACAACTTGGATAACAATAGCTTCATTGATCCCACTCTCCTTTGGATGGCTGTGTGTTTTCTACAAGATCATGGGTTTCATACTAGGGTTTCTCTCCATCGACTCTATTCCGGTACCACTTATGACATCAAAAATTTGGTGTGATTGTCCATTTCCAATTTCCCTTTCACCATTAGAAAGATTTCTTATATAGCTTTGGAGGCTTTAACCATGAGATATCCTTGGGAAGTTGAGGATTTTCCTACCTTGGTTGAGGATCCACCCTAAGATCATGGCTGGACTAGGGACTAGGGATTTGACAATGTTCTCAAAATTTTGCTTGGCTTGCTCCTTTCAATTTTCCCCATCGGATAGATGAACCTCTTTTTGATTTAATGAGCTGGGAGGATAACACATGCCGATATAACTCACCTTAGGTAACTCCCTCTTCCGCTGTTATGAGCAGGAAGAAGTAAAGGTCGGTCCCATATAGGGCTTTGTCGATGTGTGTTTTAGGTCAAAGGCAGAAAACTTTTCGAAGGTTTTAAGGTTAGAGTTTGGAAAAACGCAAAGGGAACTCTCGGTTCCTTTTAGTACAATATTCTACTTGAGGAAGGACCAGAAAAGGGGTAAACTATCGCTCGAGAAAGGCATGCTACGACCTTTTAACGAGTTTGAAAGGAATCAAGGTCACTCGACAAAGAATCTTTTCATATTTAGAGAGTCGAAAAATGGTTTAAGATGACTCAGGGTTCCTTTTCGTGTGTTCGTGTATCCATACGGGTCGGAAAAAAGAGATAAAGAAGTTTACAGGTTGCATTCTCATGTATTACGAGCACAAGAAGAACAAAGACTAATCTGGGGTATGCCCCATCTTGAAATCGGGTGAAGCTGACTCCCGGAATGATCATCAAAGAAATTTGGAACCTTCCCCCAAAGATTCATTTCATTCGTAGACTTTGAGGTTGTCACCAATTTACGTGCTAGATGGAGAAAAGATAACAGTGGATGAAATGAAGGTTCAATGAGACCTAACGAAAGACTCAAATCGACATCTCTGAGATCTGGTGGAAGACTCAACTTGAAGGGAGGTAATTGTTTCATTTTTAACGAGGAAGCGACACAGAGAAAGAACTATGCTCAAGGTTCAGTTCGATCAACAGATTGTTGTTTCATTTTTAACGAGCTCCTTCTGAGAGAGGAAAAATATGCTCAAAGCCTCTGTTTCATTTTTAGAGCTTTCTGAGGAAACTATGCTCAAGACCTCGTTTCATTTTTTCTTGAGCTTGCCACAAGAGAGAAACCATGCTCATGGTGCAACTATGATCATAACTAGAGAGGATAATGCTCTGAAGGATACCATGTCAAGGGAAAAAGCTCGGTCATGAGATCTTCGTGAGATGGAAGACAATCACTCTGGAAGGAACACATGTCGGGGTCATGACAGGGGTAAGGAGATCGGGGCTCCAATAACCCTATCGAGAGATCACCATGTCAACTACGGATCCAAATCGTCAGAAGTTGATATCATGGGAGACAACGCCACATAAATGACATGCGTGAGGGTGATACTTTTTGCATATAAGAACCACTTAGGGGAGGTAACCCGGTCGAAGTGAATGAATGAAATTTTATCAATAGTCCTGATTCTTCCATCATTGAGGGAAATATATCACATAGAAAAGAGTGGATACAATAACTTTCATACTTGTAGACATAATCCCACCCAAGGAGCAAAGAGAAATCCAAAGGGACGTGGACTACCATGACATCAATAAAAAGGCAGGTTTTTCCCTCCCAAAGTTACAGGAATTGAGGAGGGGTCCCTAAAGGTTGGCTAGTTATTTTGTTAAAAACTAACATATTCTATGTAACCGGTACAAGTTGAGGACAACTAAAGCATACCAAGAACCCGAGAGACAAGAAAATACTAACGGACCAGCACCTTCATCCTCCGGCGTTTGAGAGGCGTCCAGGACCACGAACTGTCTTGTCTGGAAAGGAATGTGGGGAGGGAAGGCGAGGGTCAGTTAAGCACTGAAATCAAAAGGATGGCTTCGGTGCTGGAGGGGGTTCCACGGAGGAGGAGGAATTCCCCCAGACATGGTAGAGTCTATAATGCTTGAGAAAGCTTATGGAAGCGTGGGTTTTACTCTCTAGAAGGAGGGTAGGATAGACCAATGATTGGATCAGATCAACCAAAAGTGGACTTGGATAGACCACTTGGGCACTCTTCGGAGAGGAAAGAGTGGGGCCGACCAAAGGAAGGGATTGGATTAGTCACTTTGGCATTCCTCAAAGGAGGAATGGGATCGTAGATGGTGGCCCAGGATTGACCCTTTGGAACTCTTGAGGAAGAGTGGGGCCCCGTAGGAAAGGCTAGGATGGAGTCCACTTTGACATTCCTCAATGGAGAAATGGGATGCGACCCGATCTGGCTTGGATGCGACCACTTTGGCACTCTTGGAGGAAGAGTGGGAATGCGATAGGGAAGGGGCTGATCCAGTCCCTTGGACATTCCTCAATGGAGGAATGGATCGATCGATGATGCTTGGATCAACCACTTGGAGTTTGTGGTTCCAATCCCGAAGCGGGAAGCTTGAATTGACCACTGATCAACCGGATTGACTGGGGGTGGAACCGGATTGACTAGTCCATCGACCAATGATGGGTCAGAGGAAAACTTACAATAACCTTTTGGAAGTTGAAGTTTTTCAAAGAAGAAGCCTCTCATCATGCGAGGACAAGGTAGAGTAATGATTACCTTTACACAACATGCAAGGGAGCAGCCGGTTTCTTCTTCTTACCAACTGTGAACATTACCTAGTTGGCCAGGGTATATCGACGCACTTGACCCGGCGAGGCGATGATGTGGAGGGACCACATTTCTAAGACCTTGATAAGGCCAGGGAAATCCCTCAGAAAATAGTCACCCTTACAAAGGACACAGGGAATTTGGGTTTTGATTCTTGCTTTAGATCTTGTTGATCTCATCAACTTACTCCGGTACTAATACTTGATGGTGGTTGCTTGGATCCAACATTTGTTGTTGTTGGGGCCTTGGTCCTTTTGGGCTCTTCTTCTTCTTCTCTTTACATTTCTTCTTCTTATGATCAACTGGATACTTGCTTTAGATCTTTCACTAAGTGAAGAAGAAGAAAGCAAATGGATGAAGAAGCGAAAATTAGACATGTGAGGTTGATGTGTGGTGGTGTATTGACATCAAAGTATTAGGTCTGATTGAAACATTGGGAGGATTAAAGATCACGGGTGGGAACAATAGCTTGGTAATCCAATGGTGAGTCACAGAGGAGCTTCGGTGTGGCAACATATGGAGGACCAAAGTTTCCAAATGAAGGAAGGTATAAGGTTCCCCAGAAGAGGGGTTCCTCCATTGGTACTCGAGTTTGATGCCATTAAAAGCTGACTCAACCTAAGGTCCACTAAGTAAAAGAAACAACATCACGTAAATAGAATCTAAGAATCACAACCAAGCAAAGCGGACCTTCTCGATAGTAGTACTAGTTGGTGATGAGGAAATCCAGCGTCAAGCATTGATCAAGTCTCGAAGGGGTGGGGATAGGGTGGAGCAGTTACAAAGGCGGCTTCTTAACGGACTTACGCTTGGTGCAAGCTTCCGCGCGGCAATTGTGGATTTACCCTCAAGAACTGAGTGAGTTTGACCAATGTGCACAGCTCAGGGTGGTGAGACTTCCTTTCACTGTCACCTTGTGTAAGACCTAAATATTATGGCCACTAAAAGGTTTACCAATTCGCGATTCGACCCACAGGCGGGAAATATTGACAGTCCGTCGAGCGATGCAGACGGGGGTATCGAGGCAGAAATCAACTAAAAGGATTGCCGGTATTTGTGGATTTCAAAGTGATCCCCATAATACGGTCAGACCACCACAAACAGTTGGTTAAACCATGGAGGGTTAGTCCCGGTAGCTCACCCGAATGCGACCTCGTGTGTAACCCGTGTGAGAGGGGGATCCAGGGCAGACTTATACGATGATTTGGATTTGACTCTCCTAACTTCCGGGATGTTGCTTTGTTTGTTTTGGAAACTTTGGAGTTATTCTCACAGCCCTAATACAAAGAAATCTTAAAAGCCTATTCTACTGTTGTTGGAGGATCCTATAAAAGAAAAGTTCTAAATAATTTTTAATTGTTTTGTGTTCATTACGCCAAAAGAGTTGCATGGAAGTGAAACAAAATGGAATTATGACTCAAACCCAAAAATGCATCAAATATGATAAGTAGTCATTTTCTTTTGGAATTGAACATCTATCTAAGGGAGAGAGAGTCTTTTCACTAACAAGCACAAAAAAGAAATTGTTTGAGGACATTCCTTAAACAATTATTTTTCTCAATCAAATCTTGATGTGATGCTAAAAATTTTGATATTCCTTCTAACATGCACAATCACTCATGAAGATGTTTTTTATTGTTTTCATATGAATAAGGATCAATTCAACCTGATCCCTCGTCTTGCTAATTATCTTTATGTATGAATGAAAACCAAACTAACAAAAGCAAAAGTCACACAAACAAAACACCCTTTACGTTGCAATCAAAAGCGAAAAGCAAAAGAAAGAAACAATGAGAGAAAACAAACTTCACACCCAAAATAAGAATTTGAAGAACAATGATCTTATTCACGAAATCAAGATGAAGAGGTCCGTGGGCCTTTGATGACCTTCACCAAGGTTTTGTTGAGTTGATGAGAGAGAAAAACAATGCATGGGTTTCAAAATTCACTCAACGAGAGAAAAAATCAAAGTCAATAATTGAAAGACTACAAAATCCAAATAGTAAGATGTTTGTTCTTCAAGCAAAACACAGATTCCAAGGTTGGAAGAGAAGGAGCATTGACTCACAAGGTTACCTAGCAGGAGAGACACAGAGGAAAAATCCAGACAAATCAATTCTGGAAGGTTTGTTGGCTAAAGGGGGGTTGGCGCTCTGTTTCCAAATTCAAGGAGCATTATAGTGCTCTGTGCAAGGGTATGGGGGAGCATTGGCGCTCTGTTAATATAGGGACGGGGGCGCCCGGTTCAAAAACTCCCAAAAATGTCAAAAATTCCAAAATTGCAATTCAAACTCGACAACCATGCTGAGTATGATAGGGAGGCAATCATCTCATGAAACCAATCAAAGAGGTGTAAACCAGGTCTGAAACAATCAAAAGAGAAGAACAAGGTCAATGAGGAGAAAAAAAAAGGTTACGATTTGGGGCTCCCCGTGGAGTCACCGGTTTGTTGTGGGAAAATCTCCCGGACGGGTGGGTGCCTCAAAAGAGCTTGACCCTAAATCTAAGACAAAAAAATGCTTAACGTGCACACTCATTTCAAATCTATCAAACTAACATATGAGAAGGGAGGATAATGGGGAAGCACCTCTTTATCGGCGTTTGTCCTTGCGCTCACGAAGGTTGTGCTCGATCCTTTGCTCCTCTTGGATTACGTGGACAAAACAAGATAAGACCACTTCCTACTCTATTGATATTAGCTTGAAGAATAAGATCCTCTATCAATGATAAGTTCATGTAACATGGAGACACAAACTAGAAAGAAACAGGCCAAGCGTTTCCTTATTAGTAGAGAACTCTTGACGGCCGGTGCTTACAATGGTAGATCTGAATCACGGCAACCGTCAAGTCCCTTGCCTCTAACCCTTTCTTGCAGAAAGATCCACAACTTTGGATAACAACGACTTCATTGATCCGCTCTCCTTTTGGATGGCGTATTGTGTTTTCTACAAGATCATATGTTTCATGCTAGCAATTTCTCCTCCTCAATGGAAATCTGTTCCAGCACCACCTTATGAGATCATAAGTTTGGTGTAGTGCCCTCATTCCGGTTCCCTTTCACCATTAGAAAGCTTGCTTATATATCCTTGGAGAGGCTTTAACCGCTTGATATATCCTTGGGGAAGTTGATGAGTTTTCCTCCTTGAGTTAGGGATCTTCTCTCAGATCATGGTTGGACTAGGGATTCGAATCCAGCTGCCTTCGAAGAATGAAAGGATGCTTCCCCATTCATCTCAATGAAAGCAGCTGTTGCTTGAGAATAGGTAGCTCACTCCAAAAGGGCCATCAGAGCATTGCAGCACTCCCTAGTAGGATTTAGGGAAGCGCCAACGATCCAAAATCTATAGCGCTCCCTAAAGAGGGCCATCAGAGCATTGTAGCACACCCTAGTAGGCTTTAGGGGGCACCAACACTCCCAAAAGAGGTATAGGGGAGCGCTCCTCTCAAAACTCAGTTTTTGAGGTGCTTTCAGATGGAAAAGGTTTGCAAGCTTGTTGACTCATTTCTCCTCTTCCAAATCAAATGTTTGAGGTGTTTCAGATGTCCTTCTCATGCGTTATAGGCACGACATAGGCATCATGGAATCATGGTAGTATGCTTTGTTTGATGTTTGAGACGCGCTTGGCGAGGCAACATCGCGACACTAGCGACCCATTGAGCAAAGTACTTGCGACCTTTGTAATGACAACACTTGCGAAACTATCAAAGTGAGTAATTTCAATGTGTAACAGCCCTAGGAGTGCATTGGTATAGAGATTCATGAGGTATTTGTCTCGAGGATTATGGATTCTAGGAATATGATATAGAAATTTCTCAAACCTATCTTGGAATTTTTTGATAGTCTCATTCTCAATTTGTCTTATGTATTCGACTCATTTAATTAATAATAGGATATCTTCAATTCATGCCCCAACAACTCATGAAGAGGTTCTTCTAACTAGTCCCTTAGATGTGATTCTAGCAATTTTGGAAGATTATCATACCATATTCTAGAATTTCCATGGAGTGGAAGAGAAGAGTTTCATTACAAGTCTTTAGCATCATCAGCGATAGGGTGTGGATCTGAAAGACCAAAAATTGCTCATGTGATAATTACGGTCTTTCTCCATCAATGTTAGTGAAACTAGGAAGCCATTTTTCATACTTCAGGGGAATTTGTCTAGGGTACACCCGAGATTTTACTCATGTATAAAGGCTTGAAGTTTCTTGGATCCCATTTTTAAGTCATATTTGGCTTCGTCATCATTGGAGTCATGGATAATTTTCTTGAAACTATCAAAGATGAGGGAAAACACCCTAAGTGGAGTCGTCAGGTAAGCTTGTAAAATAGAGACTCTAGAGGCAAGGCTTACGAGAAAAGTGGTGTCTTGAGGAGAATTGACTTAGTGTTCCCGACAAGCGGCACCAAATGTTGTAGCACAATTTGTATTTAGGATAAAAGATGGATGAAAAGAGGTCAAATTGGTGTGAATTGAACCATCACAGAACCAGCATCACCTCAATGGGAAGGTTCTTTCTATTATTTTAGGAGGTAAGGCCAGGGAGAGGCGATGCAGTGGTGACCTGGGTTTTGAGAAGGAAAAATGTTTAGCAAGGATAGTAATGATAATCCGCCTCACAAGTCACCACGGTCCGGAAGGTCCAACTTATAGCCAATAAAGAGATAGCGAGGAGTAATGACAATAAGATCACATGCGGAGACAAAGCAACAAAGGAACTGTACATGTGCAAGCTTACTAGCTGGTTAGTACTTCATATAATCAATGACTTTTTCGATAATAAGCAACTGGGCAATAAATATTGACGAAGTCAAATGTTTTATTACAATAGCTTAGCAGTTACAATATCACTTCTCAATAAGTGCTAAAGAAACTTGGCATTCAGTAACAAATCAACACTTCATAGATAATGCCTTAAGCAACCATTCAATTGCTTTAAAAGTAAAATAATAGCTACCTGAAAGGTGTTTATAGCACAAGAAATATGATGGCAGAACTAGGGTTAGTAGAGTTAGTCTAGGCTAGGGTTAGTATAGTTAGAGTTTTTTCAAAAGTATTGGAAGTTTGTATGATCAAATTACTCAACACAAAAGGCCTTAGATGTTGATTACACTCCTAGTGTATATGAAGTCAAAAGGAGGATGCAAAATATGAAGGATCAAATGATAATGGTAAAGAGACTAAAGAAAAGAGAGTTAAACCTTGAGGCATTGCTATGGCAAGGAGCCTCAAAGATAGAACCCTGGGGAGAGAGGCTCACTTTGGTGTGGGAACTATGTCGGTGCTCTCTCCTCCTTCTCTTAGATCAATGGAAGAAAAGCATTGCTTCCAGTATTGCATAAAACTAAGAAAAGAAGGTTTTCAAGTAATGTGTTGCTATGACAAGGCTTTACCAAAAAACCCTAGAAAAATCGACTCAACAAGATGTGCGGGTGAACTAGGCCTTGGTGCGTTTCTCCTTCTTAGCTCAACAACTAAGAAAAATGGCTAGCATGGAAGAAGATGGATGGGTGTTTCTATGGAAAGGATCAATCCTCTTCAACAAGAGATAGAAAGAAAGAATAGAGTGTTTCTAAGGAAAGTCTCTATCTCACTTTAGCAAATAAAATGGCTTAAAACCTTGGTTGGGACATGAGACAAGGACCTTAAATGTGTGCTTGTCACCTAGGAGTTTAATTCAGCAAATTATAATAACAATAAATGCAAGAGATTAAACCTACAACCGATAATTAAGAAGTTTTGTAGAAATTCACTTTCATTTAACCAAGAAATCATATAGAAAAACCTATTTGTAATACCTTCCACCAAGAGAATGCCAAAATGCCAATAGCAGGTCAAAATTTCTTCCTTCAAGAGTGTGCTTCACAATTTCAGCCAAGAACTCAAAGAGTGGCGCAAATTCTAGACCTCACTATTGAGTGAGTTAAAGATGATGAAAAAAGAAGTCAAAACCCTCAATTTATATGGTACAATGAACTAAATTTACTTTTTAGGTCATGAAAAGGCCGACAAAGGCAAAATACTAAAATCATATTGCTTTTACATTAAATGTTTAAAAATTAAAACCCTAATCCAAGTAATAGAGAGATGTCATCCCATTTCTAGGGTGGCGTTAGCCCCTTCTAGGGAAAATGCAACCTCAAGGAGCAAAATGTTAGCCCCACAAGCCTCTCCAACATGCCACACACATGCAATTGTTGCCCAATCTGCCTCCAAAAACGTCCATATTGTTGGGTGATGTCATGGGCTTTCTGGGAGACGTCATGGGCCTTCCATTAATGTTCCTTCCTGTGGAGAGGGCTCAACACCCCTAGGTACAAGTCTTCTCAGTTTCCTGGTGGATTATTCTGCTCTTCCCTAGTACAAACGTTTTTCCCTATCTTTTCCCCTGCTGGGGTCTTAGCATCCATCATATGGGCTCTTCAGCCCCATGGAGGTCAGTGAGAATCTTTCCATCGATTACTTGTTAGAGTGGAATGATCCTCTGCATCAATAGCTACACTCTCCATGGGCCATTCACAGGGATTGTAGCAATGTTAATCACATCTAATCATCAATATTAATTAAACATGTGCATAAACCTTTACCCAGCCTAGTGCTCAAAGAGATTATACAAGTCTCCAATATAAGTTTGGGGAAAGTGTGAGGACATCTTATTGGGCTAGTGTCTACTTGGTAGGCAGTTTACTACTGGAAAAGATTAAATCCAAGTCATGCGGGTGGGTGAGGTGGATGGGGATGCCTAGGAAGGGTATGCAGTGATAGCGGGGATGGCTTACCAGTGGAGTGCCTCTGTGGAGGAATTGAACTTCACACCCTATCATGGATGCAAATATTCCAAGCCATTCATGCCTTTTTAATCTTCATTTTTTCCAAGATTCTAATCAAAAGAGACCTTTTTGGCTTGGCGACCCGATTGGTGGAAATGTTACCCACAAAAATTTCATGGAAATGAGAAGGTTTGATCATGATGGACCCCTTTCTTTTGGCTATGCCACTAAGATCCACTACCACAGTATGGTGACCAAATGTTGGTAGTGTCCGCCTGCTTAGATGCTCATGGACCCTAATAGGTTGGCTAAGTGATGGGACCTCCTATCCCTCGACCCGAGGTCTTGTATTTTTTATATTTTTATTTCTTTTTATCTCAAGAGGAGTTAGTTAAGGGACAGCATTGCCACGGCTTGGTGACCAGTGACAATGTTACCCACAAGGTACCTTCATGGAAATGTGAAGGTTGGCTAGTGATGAGACCCCTTTATCTCTTGTACATGCAACCAAGAGCCACTACCAGCATGGTAACTAGATGTTGGTGGTGTCATACCGTTAGGAACCCATGGGCGTAATGGGCTTGGCTCATTGAGAAACCCCATCCTTCAACTAGGTCTTGATTTTTTTTTTTTTTTTTTTTATTATTAATAATCCTTTTATTTCTTTCTGAGGGATCCCTGGGTGGAAGCATCTTGAGGTTTATTATTAGGATTTTATTGTCATCTACTTTTACCCCCAGGCCTTTGTAATTCTTCCCACAAGGTAGATGCAACCCCTAAATGATGTGCTAACCCTATGCCCAGACCAAATGTAACGGGATGGGTGAGTGGAAATAAGATGGAAAGTGGTATGTGTGAGAAACGGATGTGGCTCTTTAGAAATCCCTAGGTGGCAACTCAAAACCTATGAGACCTGACTTTCTGGGCATCTATCATTTCCCCAGGACATGGTCCAGTGGACAACATAAGAATCAAGCACAGTTAGAAACAAAGGAATCAAATGCACATATTCAAGGTTTAGGATCAAAGTGAGCCACATACCAAGATACACGGACTCATTACCTCATAGAGCAATATTTATGATACAAGACCAAGCGAAGGTGATGGATGTTGTTCTTGTTGATGACAAACTAGAAGTTGAAAGGGAGAAAGATGGGCCCTCTGGGGCCATGCTCAGAAATGGAATATGGCTCGGTTACTCCATGTCTAGAACACATGGGTTCGAGACGCATAATCTCCTAGCTATCCAAGAGAAATTGAGGTGGATAGCAGGGCCTATCGAGCGTCGGTTAAAAAGCACTACAGGGGTTCCACACCTTTCCAGGTTAGTGTATGGTATCAAAGAGTTTTTGTTCGATTGAATGTGAAATCCCATCACAAAACTGGTTGTCAAAATTCTCTCTCCAACACACCCGCAGTAGAAGAAAGAACATCTGTTATTTAATGCAATATATTATACTAAATCGTGATGTTGGTTTAGTAATAGAAACCTAGAAGAAAGCGTCAAGTCTCAATATGAAAAATATGTTAAACCTCATGTTTTTTCTAAAGGAGATTTGGTTCTTCTGTATGACCAGATAAGTGATTTGTTGGGGGAAGGTAAATTCAAGCCCATGTGGCATGGCCTTACATCGTTAAATGAGTGTTGTTGGAGAAGGCTTATTAGTTGGTTGATTATGATGGAATTCCCTTTGGTGGAACCCATAAATGGGCTTTACCTAAAGTAATATGCTTAAAAAGTTTTTTCATGAGTGCTTTGTATTTTGATGTATCATACTTTGTGTGAGTTACTATAGTTTTCTTTTGTCAATATCTGGTCTCTGCCCCTATGTTACGTTGTGTTTGGTTTCCATATTTTGGTGTCTTTGCTACCCTATATCGGCTTTGTTAATGGTGCTAGTCGCAGTACTCAAAATCTAGCGTCACATTTGCATGGGAAATCTATGCACCCTACCGGACGAGTTGATCCCGGTCTACAGTATTTTCCTTGGTCATCTGACTAATAATATTGCGAGAATACAGTCGCGGTTATTGAGTTATTAAATGAAACCATTTCATTTGGAATCTGTTATCTTATTGTACGTCTTGATTCTCAACTCATGGTGCTACAATTAAACAGCGTTTATTCCATCTGAAGTCTTACATTATTACATGTATACTTGAGAATTACGCCTCTTGGAAAGAAATTTTGATTACGTAGAATATCAAACACATCCCTAGATATCTAAACACATTATGAGATGCATTATCAATTATGTTTTAGATAAAAATATTAATGTGAGATAGTGGGTTTGGTTTCATTGATCATCAACCCTTGAAGAGTCACAGTAGCAAATTACATTTCTTCAAGGTTTGGGTAATGGAACCAAGTTTTTTTATGGATAATGATATGAGTTTTATTATATTCCACCGAGGGCAAGACTATTCTATATGGATATTACATGTCATTATGTTTCCATTGGTATGTGGAATGTCACACATGGAAACTCCCGCTTGGTTAGAGAATTATAGCCATGTGAAGTTGGAGAACCCTCATGAGGTCATATAGAAGCCCCAAAAGGTCAAAATTGTCAAAGTGTTTTAAGAGATTTAAAAGGTAAACAATAAAGTGAATTGATGAGTGTTATATAAGTCAAAGTGGATTACAAAATAAATTATTTAAATAATAAAGTTAATGGAGAGAATACTAAGAGTGGTTAAGTGGTTAGAAGTGGGTTAGCCCTAAAATAGGGAAAGTGGGTTAAGATGGTTTAGAAGGTAATTTAGTAATAAAGTGAAGTGATTAGGTGTACTATAAGTCAAGTGGATACAAAATAAATTATTTAAATAATAAAGTTAATGGATAAATTAGTAAGTGGACAAGTGGTTAGAAATTGAGTTAACCCTAAAATAAGGAAAGTGGGTTAAGATGGTTAAAGGTAACCTCTTAAAGGAAGCTACATGAGAGTATAAATAGAGGCAAGGCTCTCTCATTTTAAACACACTTGAGCATATTGAGATATATACAAGTGGTAGGTAAACAAAGGATATCTAACCCGAATTTCATAGGGAAGGTGAAGTAAAGAAGGACAAAAATTCAAGGGAGGATAAATTCTTTTGATCATGCTTTCTAAGGTATGTTATTCTGAATTAATCTCCACCATTTTCAAATAGCGTTTTATTGAATGGATTCAAGACCCCATGAAATTGAGGAGGCCATTAAAGGAAATATATCTAAGTAGTTGTGATACAAATTAAAGCTTATGGGTCGTTGCATTTTTGGAATTACACTCTGTGGAAAATAGGGGTTTTGTGGCTAGTCTGAAACTAGTCTAAACATGTGTTTCCAATTAAAAACATAACTTCTTCATAACATATCAAATTAAGTAGAACAAATGTATTGGTTAGAGTATAGTGCGTATTATTATGTGTACCATTTTTCAGATCTATACAAAAAATATTCCATATAAGGGCACACTCTACAATCTCACTCTCTAGAATAAGTCTAAATTCAACAAGGTATACCATTTTTTGTAACTCCTTTTCTAAAGAGATTTCAAGTAGTGAAACCTAGAGAATTGCATAAAAAGAGACATTGAATAAGGTACTGTGCTATTTTCAGATCTTTATTCATTCACGGTACATAGGTATGATTATTTCAAGTTAGGGGTTGTTGACTAAATCAAAAATTAGTCATGTGTGAGACTAAAGTAAAAGTTTGAGTGAAAATGCTAGTCTCTTGTTGTTAAAAGTTAAAGGTTTGCGGGTATGTGATCATATACACAGGCTCTATTAGAGCTACAAAATCATATTTGGATGATGAAATTGATGAGGGATTTTGGTTGAGGTACATGTTGGGTACATGGTTGGAGACAAGTAGTTGATGAGTTAGCACATACATTGTAAGTTTAAACACATGTATTAAAGAAATGCATATAGATTCTTAAGCAAAACAAAAATTAATCAATGGCTCATACCTGAGACATGAGATTTTATACGAGGAGAAACCCTCACCCGGGGAAAACCTTTCTTATAATCATTATCACAGATTTCACCATTCACCATACAATATATACAATGTTTTGGGTATTTCATGAATGCAAAACCCTAATCCCTTAATCGAGGGATTAATTTACAAAACCATTAAAAAAGAACAAAACGCTTAAAAACATTTAAAGGCGTTGCCAGAACTACCACCAGTTTTCAAGCTGCGCTTGCCTTAACAGGGGGGCATAGCTTCCCCTTCCACAGGAACCCTAGAAATCACTTTCGACACATGACGCAAAATCCTCTTAGAGGGATCACCGGGCATAGTTGTCATATCTGGCTGGCATACACACACACATGCAAAGGAATATAGCACACTTTTAACATTCTTCCACTTGTTGTTTCTTTGCATCCAGGGGTCGAGGGTATTATATATTCAACAATCCAGGAAACAATGCCCATTGTTACCTCTACACCCGGAGAACTTTTCTATGCTTATAGACTTTGTCAATGAATTTGCAACGTTCTTCAAAGTGTCAACTTTTTTTCTAGCAACACCTTCTTTTTCCCTCAATATGTCTCTCACAAAGTGATATTGAACATCAATAGCGTCTTTGAATGATAAGATGGGTTCTTTGCCGAGGAAATTTCACTCGGCTGTACAATCTCACTACTTGTTGTACCAATAATGCGAACACAATCTTTTGTAACCATACTACTTCCCTTGCTTGCATGAGTGGATGCCATGTATTTAGCTTCTATAGTTGAAGTGCCACTACGGCCTGTCTTTTACTCATCCAACATATTTCTCAAATAGGTTAAGGCATACCCACTTATGCAGATCTTATGTGATCGGATATCCATCGATTACGCATCCAACAAAGCCATCTATGTCTAACGCTTTATTACAATCACAGTCTTCCTTGGTAGCACAATCCATAGCGTTAGTCGCGAAGATACCTAAAGACCCTCTTCTTGTTGTCCAATGCTCCTTCTGGTTTTGACATATACCTTCCTCGAAACTCCCCTTTGCATGTGCAATGTCGGGTCTGGTACAAACCATTGCATGCATCAATACGCCAACTACACTAGCATCTGAGGAACATGGGACATGTCCTCTTCTTCTTCCTGTGTCTTGGGACAGCAGTCTACATATAAATTTACACCTAGGAATAGGACCTTGGTTTACTTCCATGCATATTAAACCTACACCCAATATCGTCTCAACATATTTTGTCGGATTCAACCAGAGTTTCTTTTTGCATGATCTCTTTTAATCTCATTTCCCAGAATGAAGTTAGCAGCTTCGAGATCCTTCATGTGGAATTTGGAGGATAGTTGCGTTCACCTCCTTATTAACATCCATGTTACTTCCTACCCACAACATGTCATCCAACATACAACACTACATAAGTAGGTGATTACCAACACCTTGGAATGTACATAATTGATCAACCACAGCTTCTTACAAGTCTCAATCCAAGGATGTATTATTATTGTCAAACTTTTAGGTACCATGTCCTAGGTGATTGATTTGGACCATATAGTGACTTCTTTAGCTTACGGACTAGCTCTTTCTTTCCCTTCACTACAAAGGCCTTTTGGTTGCTGTGGAATTTTTTCTTCTAGATCCCCATGTAGAGATGTTGTCTTCCACACATCATCTATTCCACAGGTCAGCAGTAGCAATAGATAAAGAAATCTAATAGAAGTTAGCAACAGCATGGGAAAAAATCTCACCAAGTCAATTCCCTCTACCTAGGAATAGACACCACTACCAACCGAGCGTTGTATTTCTCCACTTTACTTTGTGCATTAAAATTCTTCTTAAACAACCATTTTTTCTACCAATAGATTTTCTTCCAACTTGCAACTCAAATATATCCCATGCCTCATTCTTATCAAGGCATCAGACATTCCAACCTTGGCCTTATTCCATAGTTTTACTATCCTCACGAATTCCTTTGCTTCCACACGGCAGGTTATAGGATCATCATCGATAATAGATAAAACAAAAGAATTTGAACAAAATCCCGAATTGGACTATGCCTTTACGGTTCCTTTATCTCGATCTCTCCTCAATGTGGGGTATGAGGTTCTTCTTCTTCTTCTTCTTCTTACCTTCCTCTTCTTGAGATGATTCAGATTTTGCATCATCCAACTCAAGCTCTATTTTCAAAGTTCATACTTGCGTTGGTAGGAATTCTGTTTGGACACATATTTTACCACTCTAAAAAAAACATCCTAGAGCTATAAAACAGTCTTCTTAGTTTTTGGGTTCCAAGACTTATAACCTTTCACACCATCTTTATAATAAATAAAGATACACTTTTCAACATACGCCCGTATTCCTATTTTCCCTTTGGAACATGTACATAAAGCATCACAACCAAACACTCTAAGATGTTGAAGAGGGGTTTCTTTCAGGACTCCTTACGTGTGGGGTTTTATCATCAACAACACGATGAAGGTGATTGATTGACAAGGTAACATGTTGGCACCCGCAGCCTCTACCATAATTCTTGTCCCTAACTTAGGCACCGCGAGCATGCTCCTTTCTTTTTCCATGATGTTTTTGTTCATCCTTTATGCAACTCCATTCTACTAAGGAGTGTATGGGGTAGTATTCTTCCTTTCTATACGACACTTCTTACGGGGGAATTGCTTGAATTCATTTCTGAAATTCTCCACCATTATACGTTCGCCAATACCTTTATTTTCTTCTGCATGCGATTTTCTCAAGAGGAGCCTTAAACTCTTTAAATTTATCAAATACCTCAGTTTCTTTCTAAGAAAATAAATCTATGTGTATTCCTTTAAAAATCATCTATGAATGGAACATAATACAAAAAATTACCTAGGGATGGAGCGAGGAGCGAGGGGCCAAACACATCACTTTTTATCAATTCTAAGATCCCCTTTTTCTCTTGTAGCACCGGATAGAGAATCTTACTCAAATTTTTGTTTACCATATATGAAATGTTCACAAAAATCAAAATCCTAGGTCACAATTAGACATACCTTCAACCATACCTTTACTACCCGTGTAGTGTTTGAAGGCCTTTTTTCTCCAATATGCCCGATTGACTGATGCCCACAATATGGTCTTGTTTTGGGACGATTATTGGTCTTGTCTCCTTCATTTCTGCTTTCGGGGACAACAAAATTGTTACACCATTGGTATAAGTTCTTCCCAACAACTTGTATTTCCACACGAACTCCCCTCGTCCAACACCATTGCTCCCTTCGACATATTGTGAAATTTTAGCAGATATAGTATCCACCCCTGCATCATCCAACTTGCTTGCATATATTATGCTCCTTACGAGTTTGGAATGTCGCGAGAACCCCAAGAGTTCTAATCCTTCCATATTTGAAACAAATTAACCCTTCCATGTCCCATGATTTTGTTGTTGAGTCATCTCCCTAGGAATACATCACCAATGTATTTTTCCTTATTGACCACTCCTATGAGGAGTCATATGATATGACATACTTGAGTCAATTAACCATACATCATGGTCTGCATGTGCTCTTGTAGATTCCAGGTAAACATAACATCCTTCTTCAGTGGATGTTTTAACCCCTGTGGAAGAGGTACTAGCCAGGATCTTGGTTTAACCTTCTTAGACTTTCAATCTTTCTTATAATGTCTTGTTTTACCACACTTCCATCATGTCCTCAAAGATTTTCTTGGAGACTGAGATCTACCTGGCAATTTATATCTCCACCCGAAGGCTTACCAGGGGTCCCTATCTTGGGTACACCCTCTTAAAAATAAAACATCCATGTTGACCATCCATTCTTTTTAGCCTCATCTCTTAGGATATGGGATACAATTACATCCTCATACTTCAATTTATATTGGTAATTTTTACCTATTGCTACAACCAAATTTTCGAGAGTCGGCAAAGAACATAATAAAGTAGCTGCAGCCTTATCTTCTTCCCCATTAGTAAGTAGTAATACTTGAGCCAACTTGACACCATATTATTAAAGAGGCATTTAGATGTTCTGTCCGCAGTCCATCTTCCATCTTAGGATGATACAACTTCTTTCAAAGAAACAACTTGTTTACCGGGGGACTTTGATTGACACAAATTCCCCAACTTATCCATAGTTCATTGGCTGTAGAATCTCTCGAGACATTCAACAACAAAGAATCTACCAGGCAGAGTCGAAAGTACTCCTTGATCTTCTATCCAAATTATCCCAATATTCCTTCAACATACAAGTAGGTGGTGTACTAGAAGTTTGTGTACTGGTAGTTTGTGTACCGGTAGCCTATGTGCTAGTAGGCGGTGTACCCGATGGGTTGTGTACTAGGTCAGAGCCTCCATTGTTCTTTGTCTACAAGAAGGTCCTCCATCTTGAACTTCCACTTAAAGCTCAAAGTTTTATTGTTGAACTTCTCTATATTGATTCTAGATGAGCTCTCCAATTCCTCTTTCTATACTCAAATCTCAACTGCAAAAGCTCCCACTAAAACTGAGGGGTTTATCACAGGACCAAGATAAACTTGATCTATCAAGGTAGGAGCCAAACCCTCAACAACAAAGGCGTCCCTCTGAAGCCAAAAACAGCTACATTACCACATGTAAGTTTTAAACTTGTATTAAAACCAATGCATATAGATTCTTAAGAAGAAAGCAATTTAATCAATGTCTCATACACATAGTACATAGATATTTTATACTAGAAACCCTCAACTAGGAAAACCTTTATTATATTCATTATCTGAATTTCACCATTCACCATACAATATATACAATGTTTTTAGGTATTTAGTAGATACCAAAACCCTACTCCTTAATCTTGGATTAATTTACAAAACCACTAAAAAAAACAAACAGCCCAAAAAAATTCGAGTTGCCCAGAACTCACAGCCATTGTCGAGATATTCTTGTGATAGCAGGGGGGAATGCACGCCCCCCTAGGACCCTAGGGGAAGCGTGCACACGACACAAAGAGCACTACTAGGGAGGGATCGTTAGATGCATTTGTCATATCTGACGCACCCACTTACACACATGCAAAGAATATAACTTACAGCACAACATACATAAGTTGTGCCAAGTTTGAAGTGATGTTGGTACATCTTGATGAGTCATAGTTTATGTATACTTTTGAATGCTTGATCCTGAATTTCACCATTCACCATACAATATATACAATGTTTTTAGGTATTTCGTAGATACCAAAACCCTACTCCCTTAATCTTGGATTAATTTACAAAACCACTAAAAATAGAAAAAACCGCCCCAAAAAAAAATTCGGGGCGTTGCCCCAGGCTACCGCCCATTGTCGAATGTTGCGCGTAAACAGGGGGGAATACCTGCCCCCCCCTAGGACCCCCCCTAGGAAAGCGCCTGATGCACACGACACAAAGAGCACTACTAGAGGGATCATCCGACGCAGTTGTCATATCTGACGCACCCACTTACACACATGCAAAGAATATAACACATACCCAACATACATAAGGTGTATAGTTGATGATGTTGGTACATCTTGATGAGTCATAGTTTATGTATATTTTTTGAATGATTGGTACATATTTGGTGCATGTTTGATGCACTCGTTGATGGTATAGGTTGAGGTACAGGTTGGTGCTTGGTTGATTCACTTGTTTATGGTACAGGTTGATTATAGCTTGTTTGGACAGGTTATTGTGATAGGTTATTTGTACAGTTTTGATGCATGGTTATGGTGCAGGTTGAGGTACAGGTTGAAGTGTGGTACATGTTGGCACAGGTTATTGGTATAGGTTGTTACAGGTTGATTACAGGTTGATTGGTACAGGTTTACAACAATATATCTCACAGTGAAAGTGTGACAGTGGTTCCACCATTCTACTTCTACGTCAGGGTGGTTATATGCGGTAAGGATAGGTGGTTGTAGCTGGAGAAAATAGGGGGTTGTAGCCTCCTTCTAGTTGTATCCATAGAATTGGGGAGTTGGAGATTCCCTCGGGTTGAACCCTGAGAAACTAGGGGGTTGTATCCTCCTTCTGGTTGTAGCCAGAGAATTAGGGAGTTGGATCTTCCTTCAGGTTGTAGCTTGAGAAACTAGGAGGTTGGAGCCTCCTTCGAGTTGCAGCTGGAAAACAAAGGAAGTTGGTGCTTCCAATGAATGTAATTCTTAAATACATATAACAAAAAACATTATGTTCTTTTCTCCCGCTTTGAGTTTCCACGTAAAAACACTGGTGTACTATGTATGTATATGATTTCTCATTTGTTCATTGTTTATTTACTTTGAAACCATTGGATGATAATGCTACATTGATATAAAACTTGCATTTTGTGGTTAAAAAGGATTGTTTCTCTATTACTGATTCACCCCCCCTCTCAGTAATCCAACAATTGGTTTCAGAGTTGGTTCCTTCCAGAATCAGTTTAACCATTGAAAGGTATATCATGGAGAGAAAAAACATGTATAAACATGGAATACCATAGTTTGATGGACATTAGTATGCATTTTGGAGAAGAATGATAAAAACATATATACATGCACATGGATTCGAAATTTGGCAATCTATAATAGATGGATACAAAGAACCAGTAGTTCCACCAGCAAGTGAAAGAGCAATAAAACTCAGTCAAAATAATTTGAAAGACACAAATTCAATTATGAATGGTCTTGGTGAATCGGTATGCACCAAAGTTATGCATTGTAAATCCACTAAAGAGATTTAGGAAAAAATTCAAAATATTTATGAAGGAGATTCAAAAGTCAAAGTAGCAAAGCTTCAAACTTATAGAGGTTAGTTCGAACAACTAAAGATGAAGGAAGATGAGAATATTGCAGCTTACTTCTAACGAGTCAATAAAACATTAAATGAAATCATAGGATTGGGAGAATAAATTAAAGAATATGTAATTGTTCAAAATTTACTAAGATCTCTTCCTATGAGATTTGATCCTAAGATATTAGCACTAGAAGAAAGAGCAGATATAGACTCAATAAGAATGGACGAACTACATGGAATCTTCACAACATATGAAATGAGAACTGAACATGAAAATCCATATATAAAAAAAAGCATCTTTCAAAGCACCCAAAAGGTCAAAGCAAAAGGGAAAGAGAAAATAAAAAAAAACATAGCATCAACAGTGACATCTCGGAAGATGATGAAGAAATTGCCAATTTTCTCAAGAGATTGAACAAGGGAACCAACAACAAATATAAAGGTAAGCTTCCATTGATTTTTTTTAATTGTGATGGTATTGGCCATTTTGCTAACAAATGTCCTCATAAGAAAAATAAGGGGAATGATGAAGATTACTCAAATAGAAAACAAACATATAAAGGCAAAGGAATCAGAAAGAAAGTTTTCAAGAAAATCTTATGCACCAAAGAAGATATCTCCTCATCAGATGAAGATGAAGTCAATGACAATGAGATAGAAACATTTATATTCATGGAAGTAGAAGACTCTGATAAATAAGACAGCGAAGAAGAATATGAAGAGGCAGAAGTTGTCTACTGAGAAGAATTGTTTATTGCCATAGAAGTTATAAGAAGAGAAAAGAGGAAAAACAAGAAGCTATAAGTAGAACTAGACAAGAAGGAAGACACTCAAGAACTAGAGCAGATCATCATGGAATTGAAGGTTCAAATAGAAGAGTATAAAATAATTGAAGAAGCACTCAAAGAATAGTTAGAAGAAAGAGACAGGATCATTGGAAATTTGGAAGCAAAGATTGTCACATTGAGAAAGGATCTCCAACTCCCAGGTATCAAACTATATTTTTTGGTTTATGTTATGCATGCAATAATTTTGGACATAAAACTATGAATTGTAGAGCTAACAGTAGGAACATAAACAAATTTGAAAGGCATACACAAAAGGGTTATCCAAGAAGGCCTAGTGAAACACAGAGAATAATTTACAACAGGTTTGAATCATTGAGCATTGAAGTGGAATGCTACAAGTGTAAAAAATTTGGACACATGGACAAAGATTGCAGAATGACAGTCCCTCCTAGAGAACCAAAATAGAACAGCAACAGTCACAGACAGGATCCTCAGAAGAGAACATGGATAAGAAAGCAGAATTAGTATAGCAATGAAGAATGAAAACTCGCTCTATAAGCTAATCAGAATAAGCATGGTTGGTATGTTGATAGTGGTCGTTCAAAACACGAAGAACAAGTGAACAAAGACCAGGTCCCAGAGATCGCAAGATTTGAAATAAAATGATATTAAGAAAAGTATACAGAGAAAAGGAAAGATGTCAGATACAAAAAGATTTGGAAATAACTAAAAGAAAAGAAGGATAGGTAAATAAGGAACAGGTTCAAGAGATTGTACTTCCAGGTACTATAGTGAAATATGAATCCATAGACAGAAAGAAGAAAGTCAGAGATCAAAGAGATGGTGAATCTACTAATGAAGATGATGATGAATACACTTCAGAGCAGGAATTGTTCTGAGCCATCCGTCTTAGAGACTCCCAGATAATATGAATAATAGATAGGGGAGTCTATACGGTCGCTGAGACAGACCAGAAAACCATCCTTCGAGCAACTTGCAGAATTTGAGTAGACAGATTTAGTGCATTCAGTTAGCAGAAGTACAATATGATAGAATAATCAGTTGTAGTAGTACTTCATGATAGTACAGTGACATATGAGTCAAAATTATGGACAGTTTTGTATCATAGTCTTGAATAGTATGGATAGATATGGACGTGAAATCAACTTTTCTAAATGAGGAACTTGAAGAATAAGTCTACATTGAACAACTAGTTCCTAGAGGATGGTACTCTAGACTAGATAAATATCTACAACAAGCAGGTCTTAAAGAAGGAAGTGTAGACAACAACCTCTACATCAAGGTAACTCAAGATGGTATTTTATTAATTGAAGTG
>SNQJ01S0046507.1:55520-78554 GCA_010110895.2 Picea sitchensis
GTTATAGCATAGATCCATAATGTATTTCTCATGGCTATGTTGAATCATGATGACATGGATCCATAGTGTATGATTGGTGACCATGACTCACTTGTAGTATGACTATGGGAATGCCTACCTCGGTAAATGGTATATTATTATGCAGATGCTTGATTGTTTGCAGGTTTCCGACCAATGTGCTCCTTGTTCTCGACACAAAAATTCTACAAAGTATTTCAATTGTCACATGTTCCAACTTCATACTTTTGGGGGCATTTTGTTACACATTATTTTTGTCACCTGTATGATCACTGATGATATGTGTATTTCTTACTCCTCTGCTCCCTGAAGCTACTGAAGAAATAAGACTTTCTCCCTGGAAAATAGAATCATCTATCCTTTCTTAAAAACCCTATCAAAGAATATCGTTGCACCTTTCCAAATGATAAGGGTGCGACAATCCATGATCGTCGCATGTTGCACCACATTGGACTATGGTGTCGTAAAAGTCTCAAAGGTTCTAGAATGGAATCTCTGGATGGATGAGTTGGCCTCCAATCAGTTTGGATCTCACTCGTTTCTCTGATTTAGTGGGATTATCCTAATCTCTTCATCCATCCCTCTTCACTCTATATAAAGAGGGATATCTCATGGTAAAAGTTAGGATGGCTTATGCATGAAGACTTTTTTTGAAGATCGTACTTGTGATAACTTTGCTTTAGATTTCCAATTCAGATTGTGAATACTCTTCATCAAAATCATTGGAGAAAAGGTGCGTGTGTTGAATAAAAGGGCCATTGGAAGGGACCTTGTAACATCAAGGCATAGGTTGTATTCTCCATTTTCATCAATATAATGCAGTGATACATTTCTTCCCTATAAAAGTGTCTCCATTTTTAGTGTATAAATCCTTGATCTTATGCATAGGTTTCATTGGAATATATATATCGTTGTACTCTCTCTTTGTTGGTTTGTGCTTCTTAATAGGTTCAACATCCCACAAATCCAAAGATGGAGAAAAGACGATACTAGCAAGGATCAAACGATGTTTAAACGGTATGTCATTTGTCCCTCATTGAACTAGTTTACATTACAATGAAATCTGAGGAGAAGCTTGTATTATGCTATGTTTTGTTTTGATTTCTTTTTGAAGTTAGGGAGATTATTTTGTGTCGGCACTTACCGATTTGTCTGATAAGAGTAGACCAAAGTGAAACATGAGATATCATCAATGAATGTCAAGATATACCTTGCACCTACTAAGGAAGGTAGATTGATGCAATAGAGATCACTTTGAACCAACTCTAGGAGGTTTTATGCTCACCACACTTTTCCAGAGTCAAAGAATTCCTAATGATGCTTGCTAAGAACACATCCTTTATAGACTCCATTAGGAGGGGGGATTTAGGTAAACCAACAACCATATTCTGAGTAGCCATCAATTGCATACTTCAAAAATTTAGGTGTCTGAGTTGTTCATTCCAAGTTTGACTTCATTCATTGGTGTGAGAAACAAGAGAAGTTAGTTTAGATTTGGGTCAAGATGTTTCACAAAACTTATACAAATTGTCCTTCTGGTCAAGAAACCCTCTAGCGACAATCAACTGACCTTTCTTCAAATATTGAACAAAGAATTGATCTGGACAAAATTCCATAGTCTTACCTATCCGTGTTAATTGAGAAACTAACAACATATTATCATTGAGGTTCGATACATGATAGACGTCAACAATTCTCCCATGTCAAGAGGAAACATCATTGTGACCAACAATTTTGAGAGAAAAGTCATTAGCAACATAGATCTTTCTCTCCACAACTTGATTTAAGGACGTGAACAAGGAAGCATCTTTATCCATATGACGAGTGCACCCATAATCGACTACCCATTCTTTATGCACAGAATGAGAAAACAATTATTGAGAAGTTTTGACTTGGAAGGTGAAATTATGATTCAATGGGTTGGTGAACAGTGGACACGTCTCCTTCAAGGAATTTGACCTTCTCCTCTAGGTCATCTATCTTATTGTAGTAGACCTTCTCCACATGTCAAATCTTTCCATAACATTGGCATGTCTTCTTCTTTTGAATCTGATGGGGTGCATCTATCTTCCCTTTAGGTTTCTGGTCAAGGCATCTAGGTCTTTTTATAGGGGTATCAAACCATCCTCTTTCCTTGTGATTCGACTTTCCCTTTCCCTTGAGAAAGTGAGCTTGGTGTTTTCCACCAAGTTTTCCTTCATAAAGCAGTATGTTTTGATCAGTAATAAATAAGCCACATAAAGCTTCAAAGGTGGAATCCTTACCATCTTTCCTACATGCCTGCTAGTTGGTGTGGAAATTCAAAACGAACATGTCAAATGGTGTTCTCAAATTCATCAAGACCAGCTTGATGAGTTTTTCGTCTTTCTTTAGTTAATTATTTCCACATTCTCCCAATTTCAACTGCATTTCCTTAGAACATGCCAAATAGTCCTTGATTATGTCGAAAGAACGAGGATTGAGACATATGAACTCTTTCTCCAATTGCATGACGTGGAATTCATCAACTCAGTCAAATAGAGACTTTAGCTTCTTCTAGACTTAATGAGGGCAGTCAATTCCACTTATGTAAAATCAAATATCCTGTGAGATATAGGCTTTGATGACCCTCATAGCCTCATCCTTCTCTCCATTGACATCAAATTTTTCTTAATCGTTTATTGGATATGGAATCACAGTCTTCGTATATTTCCACAATTATTTATTATTCAGTAGGGTTTCCATGTCTGGTGCCCATACATCATAATTTGATCAATTCAAAACAATAGGAATGATATTCAATATATAGATAGATATGATATGTAATTTCCACAAGTTACAGTCAACAAACAATCATCCCAGAGTTAGTCACACAACAAATTCAACTCAGCATGATTTGTAGACAAAAGGAGAGGTCACAACCAATTTCTTTGATAACATGTTGGGGATTGGGTGTAACCTAATATGAAACAAATAAAAATAACTACATATAATCAAAGAGGAATAACTTCCAAAGATAAAAGGTGGTGTCTAAAGACACCATTGCAACACTTAATCACAACACATTGTGATAAAAAAATCACAATGCATGTTGAACATCTTTGCATATGTTCACGTCATGATCTTATACATTTGTACTTGTTGATAATGACCCATTGGGTCTACTATTTATAGCTTCAATATCTAACTATATTCCTTGGAATCAAGAAGATCTTGTCCACATACAACCTTCGGTGGTTAGAGTTGACTCCTTCAAATTTGCATTGTCTAGTCGACTTGACAAGGATGCTCAACCTGACCATCCATGCATCCAACTCGTAGTCGACTACTCAGCTGGTCAATCAATGGGATGACTATCTTTGACTATTGTTTGAATATTCGATCAACATGATTATTGATTACTCGATCGACTATTGCAGATATCTGGTCGATCACTTAACTAACTTTTTTGAGATGTTGGTCAACTACTTGACCGACTGATTCTAGGAGAAGTCTAATGAACCATCATAACTTGAGGATCCAATAGATCCTAGTCTAGAGGGAATTCTACAAAAAAGAACAACATTTACAGACCCTTGGGCTAGACATAGAAAAAGTAAAACAATATGTCCAAGTATGGAAGCTAGAGTATTAGCAAGCTGACCTGTAGTTTGATAGGGTGAAATATTGGCAGGTTGCACTTGATAAAATTCCCTCTAAGAATATCATTATTCCTGCATGGGTTCTAAAAGAAATGGAGGGATGACCTCAAGTAGTTAAAGAATATATCCCATGGGGATATTCAAGGAATTAGTTGGGAGGTAAAGAGTTGATCCAGATTATTTTCAACACGAAATGAGAGCGGAGATATAATAAAGACATGTACAAAGATATCTCATATATCCAATAATATAACGGAAATGTATCAAATATGCAATCATAAACACAAAGATACAGTAATACACAATTTTTATTAATGAGCGAAAATGTACAAAGACTGTAAAAATACAGAGTGAAAGACTCACTAGAATGGTGGCAGCTTATCTCTGACAAGAGATGTGACGACTACTCACATTCGCAAGAAGATGATTTAAAATGAGGCTCTAAAGGCCTTTTTTAACATAAATAAAATCCAAAACCCCAACCTTGGAAGATGAAAAGCCAACAATTTTGTGGACCCCATTTTGGGTAGTTTGGTGTATCAACTTCTCGGGGGCGTAACTTTGACATACAATCTCCATTTGGGGCACACGATAGCTCGTTGGAAAGTTCTATCCAAGGAATAAACATTTTTCCATCAAATTATAACTCTCTACAATGTAACTATGGTGATCCCTAAAAACACTGTTTAGGGCCTAAAAACGACCCCAAAAGTTTGGGACTTGAAAACTAGAAACAAAATTGCCAAACTGAAACTGCCAAAATGATTCATTTGGAATATGTGGGTGGCCACCGATATCCACCTGAATCAATCCTACCTCCTTAGAAATAAATGGTATCTATTGCATTGAGTTCCCGGGGGAGAGGGAAAAGAGATTGTTGTAACTGAATCTTGGTGTGTTGCTTGCCTTGTTGGAGACATTGTACTGTGGAAGGCTCTCACAAGCTTGTTGTTGGTGGGGTTGAATCTGTTCAACCAGTCGGGCTACATGAGACGTCTATGTGTTTAAGGAATCTTTGTGCTTTGTTTCACTCTTGTTGACCTACTTCTATTGGATAGAAGGTGCTTGGGTTGAGGCTGTAGTGGTTGCAATATCGTTTTGTTCACGTTTCAAACAGATTGTGAAGAAGTCGAATTCTGCAGTATGAGATACTACCTTGTGGCATTGTTTAGGTGGGACAATAGTTGGAACTAGCTCTGGTATCCTATAGAGATGACCCCCTAGAGTAACAATGACACTAYAGGGTCGAGACTAATAGATAACATGGTGCTTCCACATATATGGCTGGCCCAAGAGAACATTACAGAAATCCACYGGGGAAACATCATATAATACCTCATCCTTGAAGGGATGGATGTCGTATGACAATTAACATTGTTGGTTGACATGAAGATCTTGTCTMTGGAAAAGCCATTCGATGTTGTATGGTTGYGGGTGTGGTGTTGTTGAMAATCCCAACTGTTTGAYGACCTATACTGAGATGAGGTTCTTCTRGCTTCCRCTATCAACAATAAAATGCAGTGGGCCCCCCTTCACCCACATCTGTGAATGAAAAAGGCGCTCCCCCTCTTCAGGATYTGTTGGTTCTTTTGGTTGAATTGTTGYAGTTGCGACAATAGCAGTGAGGTCTGCATCAATGATATGTCTTCTATTAGTATTTTTTGAATCAGATTCTGAATCAGGGTTCGTCTCCTTGTCTTTGATCTCGGCCACCAATGACTGTTTTGAGCAACATTCATCGATGTTGTGCTAGTGGATTTTGTGGAAATCACACCATTTTTCGGTGTCCTTCTTAGTCTTTCCGTCACCCTTCTTTTCTTGTGGCTTGGGATGGTTTTTGAGAGGTTGTTTGTTAGGGTCGTCTTTATCATACTTTGGTTGTTGCGGATTTGCAGACCCAAACTCCCATTTGTTTTTGTTCTTAAATTTCTTCTCGATTTTAACAGCATATCGATAAGAAGCACCGAGTGATGAGATGTCCAAAAAATCCATTTCAGTTTGGATGTATCTGTGTAGAGCCCCATGGTATTTCAGAACCAAATGTCATTCGGATTATTTGATACCCAGCTTGGTGTGCAAGGTATGGAAGGTATTGGTTAACTCCAGAACTTCTTGGCCCCTCTTTCTGCAGTGTGGTCCATCTCATGTATTGGTCATCATAGTTTCCAAGAGGGTAATATTGTTCCTTGACCGCATCCACAAAAAAATCCCAGCTGGGCTCGGCCCCATATATTCCAAACTCCTCTGTGGAAATTTTCTCCCAGTAAGTTTCCCACCAATGTTTAACATGGGGGAGAGCCTTAAGGAGTGCGAAGGTGATCTTTTCCCTGTCTGATAAATTATGAATAGAGAAGTAACCTTCTAACATATTTAACCATTTTTCTAGGGCATTCGCATCTATCTGTCCTTCAAATATGGGAATATCAAAATTAACTTGTATATTCAAAGGAAAGGTGCCTCCAAAGTGGTTGCTTGATGAAGATGTTCCTGTTGTTATCAACAAACGTTGAATAATGTGGGGAAAATTCTCCATCATTTTGTCCCTCTGTCGCGTGAGAGCTTGCTCCAGCAACATATTAATAGAATCATTTACTCTGTTGTTTTTCTTTTATTCCGCCATGGAGGGTTTCTTGGGTGTGAGAGAGTGATTTTCCTCAAGAAAAACAAGCTTGAGACCCAACTTGCTATAGTCGGACCTCGTCAAGGACATGCACTGAAAAAATGATCAAGAGTAGCCTGCTCTGATACCATTGATCCAGATTATTTTTGGCGTGAAATGAGAGCAGAGATATAATAAAGAAATGTAAAGAGATATCTCATATATCCAATAATATAACATAAATGTATCATAGATGCAACCATAAACATAAAGATACAGTAATACACAATTTCTATTAATGAGCAAAAATGTACAAAGACTGTAAAACTATAGAGTGAAAGACTCGCTAGAATGGTGGCAACTTATCTATGAGAAGAGATGTGATGGCTACTCACATTCGCAAGAAGATGATTTACAATGAGGCTCTAAAGACATTTTTTAACATAAAGAAAATCCAAAACCCTAACCCCAACAGATGAAAAGCCAACAGTTTTGTAGACCCCGTTTTGGGTAGTTTGGTGTATCAATTTCCCAGGGGCGTAACTTTGGCATACAATCTCCGTTTGGGGCGCACGATAGCTCGTTGGAAAGGCCTATCTGAGGAGTACACATGTTGTCATCAAACTCTAAATTCTTCTATAGTTTGATTATGGCGATCCCTAAAAACATTGTTTAGGGCCTCAAAATGGCCCCAGAAGTTTGGGACTCGAAAACTAGAAACAAAATTGCCAAACTGAAAATGCCAAAATGAGCCAGTTGGAATAGGTGGGTGGCCACCAATATCCACCTGGATCAAGAGTTCTATTAAGATATGGCAGTATGTATAAGTATAGCAAAGGATTACCACCTCCCTTCCTTTGGACCCAGGAATAAATTCTTTCCTCAAGCACAAGTTTCCAAAGAGTAGGAGGTATTTATTGCCCCTAACAAGAAAGGTATAAGAGATCTCCCTAAGATCAATGAATCAACTATCTTGATATTCAATGAAGATTATTCTAGGAACATAATGCTAATTAAGACCACACTACCTAATATGGACAAACATGATAAAATAATATTGCAAAAACACCACATTCTTCAGAGCTTCTCTTCAACTGCATACTTTTTCTCATAAGGAAGCAGTTTTCTCGGCTTTTGAAGCATGTGCGGCCTTTGTGAGAAAGTGGAGAAGAAAAAGAAAAGAAGCTTCATCAAGTTAGATGAGAGGTCATCTTATAGAGGAAAAGTTTGAACAAGCCAAACATGAAGGCTAAAAGTCAAGTGGATTGTCAATTCCGTCAAAGAAAGTTGAATCCTCCTAGAGGAAAGAAGACAAAGTGTTAGAGATAATCAATAGGCGAGGAGGGGAAATGAGTAGTAACCCAGGTGTCTCAAGTTCATACATTCCCCCCTCTTCTTCTTTTCTATAAAGAAGAAGGATTCAAGTTGTAAAGAGATTTTTTCTTGTTCATCTTGTAGACTTTTCTATGAAGTGTTAACGAATGAGAAGCCATCGCTAGCCAATAGTTTTGGAGATAACTGAAATTTTGAAATGTTTGGTTTCTAGAACTTTTTCTCTTGATTTACTTAATTTTGGAATGGTATGAGAATATGCTTTTATACTGCAGAATTTTCTCACTTATAAGGAATTTATTTATTTAGTTTATCTCACATATTGATAGTCTATATCCTTAAACATGGTAGTGGAACGAGTTGGTCATTACCAAACTTTTCTATAATACTACTATTTATTTAGATTATTATTTTTATTTGCTTTAGTAACATTTTACTAAAGTTTCAAAGAAGTAATATATTTGGTGTTATGTTTATTTCATCAATTTTGTTAGCTAGTCTAGGAATCATCTTGCATCATGCATATTATATTAGTTACATTTCATTTTGTTTCATTAAAAATTTACATAAATGGTGGACTGGACTGTAACCGGTAAAACCTGAATGAAACTATCTAAATGTAGTTGGGCCATACACAAGACATATTCTCTATTCCAAATAGTGTAAGGTATAATTGGGACCTTTCATGGGGAGAATCTCTACACATTGCACGTGGTCATTCAACCTTCTCAACACAACAATATCTTCCCTTTCTCAATATTCAAGCGAAGGGCATGATATATCAACATAAATTGAGAACATGTTGAGGATTTTGAGATAATATTTAGCTAACCATTATACATGTTAAAAAAAACCATTTGTAATTCAATAATCCTCTAGAATCAAATCCCCATTGTTTCTCAATTTCAAAGAATTTTTGTAATCGTAAATAAAACTTAATTCCCCCAATTACAATATTGGAAATTGTAATGACCCTCTTGAATATTTTTTATTTAATTATGTTGAAATGTTATTTTGCATGGTTATTTTATTACCATGTTTTATTTAGCACCATGAGGTAGATATGTCATGGTGGCTCAAATATTTTGAACACTTGTAAATATATTTATTTGGAAGAATTAATAAAGTGACAGGAAGCACCTACAAGAGCTATGATACCACGACAAAGGAAAGGTAAGGAGTTCTTCGGGAATGTTATAAGCCTAGTTACCTAACTCTCCTACCCACCTTGCCATTCATTTAATCTTTACTCATTTATAATGTTACTATGAGCTTAACCTATGGTTTAAACAAAGTATGAGCAAGTGGATGTAACCTTCCCTAAAGTGATGCAATCATTTCCTATATTCTTGGAGTTTGTTTCCCTTACATTTTGGGAACTAAAAAGAATTTGGGATTAGGTTTGCATCTCCATCTCTCACTCATAAAAAGAGGAGGAAAAATTGAATGGAAAGGGGAGGAGGGGGATTTCTGGAGAGGAAAGAAAGTGAAAAAAGGTTATTTCTTTCTAAAAAGGAAGCCTACCATAATATGTGATGGAACAACCATGAAAGAAAGCCACTAAATCCATGAGAAGAGCTAAGGACCAAGTTAAGCTCTGTTGGAGTGAATGAACATGTGAAGGCTCGACCTTTCTATGCACAAATTGAAGAGCACTAGAGAGAAGGTGCTTCTAAGGAACTGCTGAGTAGAGAAAGAAGGTTGTCTTTGTGTTGTGTGGGGCACGTATTGTGGATGTCAAGAACTACTCTATTTTTAAAAATTCAATAGCGAAACATTGATTAGTATTCTTCTTGCTCTGGGTTTGAGAGATTAGTTAGAGTGTTATGTATTACCTGTTCACCTTGGTGGTATCATAATGGTTAAGGAGTGGCCTATTGTAAAAAAACAACTAAATTTTTTATCTCTTTTTTTGCAAATTTTTAATATACTTTGCTTATAAAAAAATTATAATTTTTAGATAAAAAATTTATAATTTCTTTTATAAACAAAGTATGTAAAAATTATAATTTTTTTTACATACTTTGTTTATAAAAGAAATTTATAAATTTTTTATATAGTTTGTGACGGAACAAATAAGTACTTCCATCTCTGTTTTTAATGTTAGATTGGCCTTTGTTTGCCATCTTTCCTTCAAAAATTATTCATCGGTTAAGATGCGTATGGCTTCAACTCTTTAACCATATAACCTGGGAGATGCGAGGGGGTTAAGATGCGCATGGCTTCAACTCTATAACCATATAACCAGGGAGATGCTCGGGGTAGGTTTAAAACTAAGTGGAGTTGAACACCCTTGATTTGCATGGCATGCAAGTTGCAGATGCCATCTGAGAAACGAACATTCCCATAGTATCAAAAGGACATGTTTCAACACCTTTTGTGATAAACGACAATGGCACTAGTGCTGTCAAGGAGCAGTACTGAATATGCTAAAAAGACACCCACGAGTTGTCAACTTGGAACAGAAAACTTCCATGAATTTTGGCTGCAATATTGTGTATATTAGTTGTATTTGATTGTTTCTATTTTAATTTTTTACACTATTGTGGGTTTAATGGTTAAAAACATGTGTTTCCTTCTTGGAGGTTATAGGTTCAAAATCAAGGGGGTATGATATGCATACCTCAATAGACTTTAGCAGTCAAACCCTGGCACGAATAAGGACCCCTTGTCCCACAAACAAGGAAGTCTCTTACACCAATTTAGAATTTTCTATATTTGCTAAACATTATAACAGAAGTTCCAAAGATGAAATTGATAGAAGACTCATTACTAGCTACAGTTTGTTGAAAGTGCCATTCAAAACAATCAGAGCAAGTTAGTACTACAACGGTCTAGCCAGTAGTAAAATATCTCTTTTCACTTCCTCAAACCATTCTGAAATTGATGAAGCAAATTTTGAGTGAATGTTTACAATGGAAAATCCTGTAGCTCTGTTCTATGTCTATGTTTACATCAATTTGAATGGCATAAACAAGCCTAGCTTGGCATCTCTGTTGGCCTGTTTAATTGATATGATTAGAGTTTTGGCACATCTATTGAAGCTTTTCTTCTTCTCTGCATTCGTATCTATTTCATTTATGGTCCACAAGAGCCCTTCATTCCAGCCTTCAGTGGCAAATGCATTTACTCTAAAGATTGTTCTTTAAATATCCAGGGATTCTCTGGTATTGCTGTTATGGTAAATAGAGATTCTAAATGTTTTGAATAGTCATAATCAGGAATGTTGCAGCTTGTGAAAACTCCTCAAAAGACTATTCAGATGAAATATAGTTTTTATCATTTTGTTTTGATGTCTAGGTCAGGCTAAGGAGCATACGTCATCGCCATCCCCTTTCGAAATCTAAGGAAGCAGTTTTTATAAAATCTTTTGAATGACCTGCAATCACCCCTTTTGATTTTATATTCTTATAAGAGAAATGATCGATATCTTATGTTCATGAAATCTTTGGGAAGGCATCAAACTAACAGTTGAACAAATTTATGTATTTGTAATTTTCTCTAATCTTGTCTATCTTTTATACATTAAATCTGGCTCTGCCTGGTACACTTCGCACGTAGACTGTGTTTAATGATATATCTGCCTCAGATCCACGAAAAGTGTTTCTTTTTAACATGATTGATGTATGTCACGAAGATAGCCCAAACAAGTACCTATCATACCTTATATTTATCAAAATTATTGATCAAATCCTTGAGTTTAGCTTATATTGTGAAGACAGAGAAGTTCCACCTCTTCACAAATGCAGGAGGGCATTCCTAATTTCTCGCTAGGACCCCCTGTATGTTGATCCTTTTCCTGAACATGAAGAAGTGATCAACAGTACTGTAGATCATTTGACATATGTCAACCTCAAAATCTAAAGTTAGGGAGCATGATGCACCTTAAGGTATTATTAATCAAATAAGTAGGCTGGAGTATTAATAAAATCAATCAACTACTATTGGAGGTGGCAGCTCAAGTAAGAAGAAATTACCTTTGTGTGAGGCACAACCCGTTAATAAATGAAACAAAATAAGCCTGTGTCTATGGTGGATACAAGCCCTGGTTGGAATCTGGGCCGCACAATTGGAAGGTAAATTTAATCCTCATTGAGACTTACTACTGTAAAGTTTGAAACTGAACATACAGTGCTTGAAGTAATTACTTGGGCATGGTTCCTGCCCTACTTTTGGAACAGGCAAATAATTACTTGTTTGGCATCCTTGTTGATGGTTGACAATGCTTTTCATGATCTACAAAATGCAATGGTTAAGATCAGTCAAATGCTGAATATGTGGAAGTGGCATTTGACAATTGACAACATCATGCACACCAGATTTGCAACTCACTACAGCTATAGTCCTTAGTGTTGTTCTTAAATCCCAAAGCGAACCTCATTTAAAAGACATGCTTTCTTCTATCAGATCCGTGCTATATATATATATATATATCTTATTCGATACTTTAACTTATAGGGATATTACAGAAAAGTGAACTTCCAGGGAATATGCATCTCCTCACTAGTTATAACTATTCGTTTTGGCTGCTACTCAACAAACAATGAATATATCTACATAATTTCTTCTTCATTTATATTTTATTTAGATATCTCCATTTGTAACCCTAAATGTAATTTGCCCGGTCTTCTGCAGTGCATGCCTCATATATCATTGGCTTGTAATAAGACTGATACCCTTAAGAGCATTTCACAAATCAATGGTTTCAAGGTTAAGCAGTCTCATTGCAGGATTAATTACCATTTGTTCGAACAAGTATGACTTAAGGAAACCATGATGAGAACATCAAGTAAATTAGAAACCCTAGCTCATGGAACAGATTGATGACTGCTATAATTCTTAGTTACGTGAAAGGTCGCAGCTATATATATATGTGTGTGTGTGGGGTAGGCAAGGGTTAAGAAGAATCTTGCTGTGAAAAGAACAATGTGGAGAAAGTCATTCATAGAAAATTACTCACTTACTTCTTTGGATGTTCTGATAACTCAATCAAGATGCCTCCTGCTACTTCAAAGTGACTGACATAACCACCAATCGCAATCAGGTAACTATCTGTAATTATCTCTATTGCTACAGAAAGGATGGATAATCGATTTTGGAGTTAATTCTATTTCAATCTGAGACGCACTTGTAATTTGCCATCAGCCAAAAATTCACACAGCATCGGATGTATTCGATGATAACATGTAAAGCAATTTGTTGGGTAATCAACAGAACTAATGCTTTCCAGTTCATACAAATGATGATCAACAGACATTTTTAACCCTTTACAAAAGATCCTCAAAGAGGGTTCGATCAAAAAAATTGACCTGAATGATAGGGCTCTCTGAACAATGTCAGACGAAATATGCTCGATCAATGGATCGGGCCCGACTTGGTCACTGTGGATTAAAATTTGATCAAGGCACATTCAAAAGTGAGGGAGATTTGGGAAGGGCCCGATCCCTTGATCAAGCCCTGATTTGGAAATCAGGTGAATTTATCTTTGGAGTGAACAATTGGAAGGGCCTGATCCCTTGATCTTGATCGGGCCCGGTCTCCAAATCGGGGCTGGTCAATTTACCATTCAATTGCATGATGAGCACAGATCATAAGGGCCCGATTTCAAAATTCGGGGGATTTTCAATATAAAATGTTTAACGTTGGAAGGGCCCGATCCATGGATCGAGCACAATTTCTAAAATGTGACTAAAACTCAGCATGGATCTCAAAGTCGAATTGGGGCCTTTATTAAAGGTGTTTGGGCTTAAAAAAAACGAGTCATCATTGGAATTTTAAAGTCATGCCTCTTCGTGATTTTATGAAATGTTCATGCTGGGAATAATGACTAGTAAAATATTTTTAAAAACCACACTGTTTAGATAAATGATTAAAATTAAAAAGAAGAACCTTTATTTTATGGAATGGTAGATTGAAAGATTGTCATGGCAGACATCCCCTTGAACAATGAGAAAGAAAAGGTGGTTCTAGGTTTCGAATAAGAATTATCGACCTCAAGCCTGAAGCCTAGAATAACCCAATCCAGATTTAACCTTTTCCATTGTTAACATTAAGTAACCTTTGGGTTAGTCTTTCGAGTTTTCTAACTTCATGAACTCATAACTTTTTCTTGGGATTTTTGGTTGTGGCATGGTCTATTGTAAGGTGTAAGAATTATCGACTTCAAGCCTGAAGCCTAGAATAACCCAATCCAGATTTAACCTTTTCCATTGTTAACATTAAGTAACCTTTGGGTTAGTCTTTCAAGTTTTCTAACTTCATGAACTCATAACTTTTTCCTGGGATTTTTGGTTGTGGCATGGTCTATTGTAAGGTGTAGAAGATAAACAAAGCTTTCTTAAGGTGTAGAGGATAAACAAAGCTTTCAAACTAGTGGTCACATGACCCTTCTTAAGCTAAGTGGATAGTGTTCATGATTTGTAAAGTTGAAATTACCTCATTGATAATAAACCATAAACATGACTTCTCATATCCACAAGTTTCGGGATCTAATTCTAAAAGTTTTGTTAACTTCACAATCTTTGAAAACCTAAAAGTAACCTTTTTCAAAGGTCAAAATGACATTTCAATTGGGACCTCAAATTTGTGTGCACAGACATTTTTTTTTTAATGAAGGTCTACATTTTTTTAATGAAGGTCTAGGTTTTTTTAATGAAAGTCTAGGTTCCACTAAGAGCACCGATTTGCTAAAAATAAGTTTTATTTACTTATTTCATATCTATTAAATATGCTTTCAACACATTAAAATATGCCAACATGATTCGTAAACGACTTAAAGATATTAATCGAGGAAAACAACCCATCAATTTCTAGTGCATTTTAGACCTAACACCTAGCGAAAGTGTTGATTGTTCCTAAAGCTCAGCTTTGAGTCAACCCACGATACAAAATAACTTTTGTACCCTCAACAAGGATATAAAATATATTCAAGGAGCCAGTTAAGTCCATCTTATGCAAGAGTAAATCCAAAATACATGCATTGTGACGAATGCAAGACATTGAATTTGCAAGGCAAATCAATTTGATGATGCAATCATGACCAACAATGAATAATACATTACAAAGAAAAATGATTGACAATTCATCAGATAAGAGTAGGGCCTGTCAACAACAAGCAATCATTAATTAAACTTTAAAATAATAAGATCAAAGGAAAACAAAGCATAGTTGAAGAGCCTTTGTTAAAAATTTAAAAGTGGATGCCCAACTCAATTCACTTAAGAGAGTTGTTGAGGTCTCAACATATCCTAAGGAGGTATTGTAAGGTTATTCTTTGATAAACAATAAAAATAAGGATTAACACTAACAAAATGAAATTAGAGAAATTACAAAAGATGCATGAATTTAGGAATACTAATTGGGTTTCCCACAATTGTGTTCTTTGTCCAAGTTTTCATCTCTTTTGAGTGCATATTTAAGCCTTGTTTTCCTTAAAAAATGGAGTTATTTTGATTGATTAGAAATGGGTATATATGGGATTTTGATTCCAATGAAGCTAAGAATTTTGGAGGATTAAGAGGTATTTTACTGTTTTGTTTTAGTAGAGGAGGTTTTATAGGAATTTTAGGCATTAGATTTGGGAATTTCAAATTTTAAGTTGAGGAAAACTATTTTGATTTACATGGGTGTGGGATTTTCCATAGGGTTTTAATCTCTAGTTCCTTCTAGTGTTTTTTCAATTTTCTTTTGGTTTGGATGACAATGGAGGATGATGTCTGTTAAGCCCTAAATAGTGGCACATTACCCCTTAATTAGGGAATATTACATTAGTAATGTTATTTTATTTATGTCGGCTTGGGTCCATTAGTTGTAATTGTACCTCCTAGTCTCCTATATATACCATAAATTCCACTTGGCACATCCAATTTTGATCAGAATTGTGGCATTGCAGAGAAGATGTATCAAAGAACTACAAAAATAAAATTTTAGACCCGAAAGGGCCGAAATTTTGGAGATACAGCAGAAGAAATATCGTCTAGCAGAACCACCTTGAAATCAAGGTTTAAAAGTGATACTTGGCCAACATGCCACCAAAAAAGGGAACTTCTACACCAATTAAGCCTCCAAACAGTCCTACTTGGAATCTTGATGAAGGTGAAGAAATGTGCAGAGACATAAATGATTTACAAAAGAAGATAGTGACAAAAGATGAACTGCAAGGGATGATGGATTCAACTAAAGCTAAGTTGGAGGCAATAATGGATACTAAGATTGAGGGTGTAAAAAGGGAGATCATGGAAGGATCAAAATTTTTTCTAATAGAGAGGACACCTGAAAGTGAAAATGTATCCCATGAAATTCATGATGAGGACACAAGGAAGATGAATAAAAAATGGAGAAACTCCAACTTTGGGTTGAAGACCAACCACTTTTCTAAGATCGATATGAGGAAGTTTGATGGCAAGGATCCAATCACATGGATACCTCAAATGGAGCAATTCTTTGATATACATGATGTGCCACATACACAAAAGGTACGAATTGCTTCTTTATATTTAGAACCCAATCAATTTGTGTGGTATCGATGGCTTTGTTCTCACAAATTACTCGTCACTTGGAAAATTTCATGGAAGAAATGATAACATACTATGAGTATACAAGGACCAATACCTTCTTTAGTCAATTGATAAATCTCAAGCAAAAGGGTTTAGTTGCAGAGCACATTGAGAACTTCCAAAGATTGATATAAAGGTAATAGATATTCCAGATGAGCACTTGATTGATGTATTCATAGGAACTTTAAAGGATAACATTCAACATGAGGTTTGCCTTTGGGAACCCAAATCATTGGAGAATGCATTCAGGGTGGCAAGAAATGTTGAAAGTAAAAATATGGTGGTGGCAAGAAATGTTGAAAGTAAAATATGGCTATGGCTACTAGAAGGAACACTCCTAACATCTATCGAGAGAATATTGTTCCTTCTTCTAAAACACCTCAACCTACAAGGTTGACACCTCAACAATTGGAGGAAAGAAAAGAAAAAGGTTTATGCTTTAATTGCGACAACAAGTACAGTAAGAGACATAAGTGTGGTGAGAATAAATTATTCTACATAGATTGTGAAGAGGAAGATGAACAAGAACAAGAACAAGAACCATCTCAAGATGAAAATATAGAAGAGATTTCTTTTGAAGAGTTGACTCCCATGATATCATGTCATGCATTGGCTAGAATTAGCACTCCTCAAACCCTCAATATTGAAGGATATATCAAAAAGAAAAAGGTAATAGTCCTAATTGATTCTGGCAATACTCATAATTTCATTCACTATAAATTAGCCAAAGCTCTCAATTGCTTTGTATATCCAGCGACAGAGTTTCAAGTAATGATTGCAGATGGAGGAACTATCAATTGCTCAGGAAAATGGAATAAGATCAATCTTACTATGGGGGAATATGTAATGAATAGTCCAATGATTGTTATACCCATGGGTGGTGCTAATGTCGTACTAGGAATCCAATGGTTACAATCAGTAGGAACAATGGCTTTTAATTTTCAAGAACTTTTCATGAAATTTTCATTGGAAGGAAAATAAATTGAGTTAAAGGGTATGGCAGGGAAACCTAGTAAGGTGATAAGCTCTAATGGCATGACAAAATTATTGAAAAAAGGGCATTAGGGTGTAATTGGACAACTATTCTCACTAGATGTTCACACATCTAAGCCATCTATTCCCCCAGATCTCCAAGGGATCATTGATAAGAAATCTGAAATATTTGAAGATATTCACAAAGGTATTCCACCGAATCGAAATCATGATCATGTTATTCACCTAATTCTTGTGAGTGTTCCTCCTTACATTAGGCCTTACAGGTACCCTTATGCCTAGAAGAGTGAAAGAAACAATAAAAATAAGGATTAACACTAACAAAATAGAATTAGAGAGATTACGAAAGATGCATAGCATGAATTTAGGAATACTAATTGGGTTTCCCACAATTGTGATCTTTTTCCAAGTTTTATCTATTTTGAGTGCATATTTAAGCCTTTTTTTCCTTAAAAATTTGAGTTATTTTGATTGACTAGAAATGGGTATATATGTGATTTTGGTTCCGTGGAAGCTAAGAATTTTGGAGGATGAAGAGGTATTTTACTGTTTTGTTTTAGTAGTGGAGGTTTTATAGGAATTTTAGGCATTAGATTTGGGAATTTCAAATTTTAAGTTGAGGAAAACTATTTCAATTTACATGGGTGTGGGATTTTCCATAGGGTTTTTGTCTCTAGTTCTTTCTATTTTTTTTTCAATTTTCTTTTGGTTTGGATGAATTGGATGATGTCTCTCCCATTGTAACCAAGGAAAATTTTAGAGATCCATAATCATTTTAAAGCATAAAAACCTTGGTGAATCTTATTAAATCTTAAAACACCAACTATAAAATGTTGGTGATATTTTTGTAGAAATATTCAAATTTATAAGGTTTTTTACATAGTTTATAGAAAAATTTGGTTATTTTTAAAGTAAAATATTTTTATATTATATAATTTGGGAAAATCACTTAAAAAAATGGAAATTGATGAATCATTTTTTAGAAAAAAACATGGAAATTTTAGCCCCTAAATTTTCCCTTATCGTAACAGGTCACTAATATTCCCCACATGATCCCATCACCATGAAGATATCTGGTCAATGGTAATAGAAAATATTTTGAAATTTGGAGAGTAATGTTACTTAACATGAGAAGCTAATGGTTCCAACTCCCCCTATGAATCCTAACTCACTATATGTTTTCTACCCCAAAATTGGCCCTCATTATGACTAGGTCCTTTACATATGGGAAAGAGCTAAGGAGTGGCACAATTTTGCACATGAGTGAAGACATTAAAGGTGGAAGATTGGGAAATTACCACCATTTTGATGGAAATAATGTTTCATTGCCATGACTGGGAAGCCCAAGCTTGTAGTGATTCCCATTATGAGAAAAAAGCAAGAGCAACAATAAAACAACATGTATTCTTATAAGTTTAGTTAACTTAATTTTCTTTTGATATAAGTTTCCACACACATAATATGATCATCAAAAGTAAAATATCCTTGAGATCAACCAAATTTAAACTGATATAATTTCCGTATAATTTCCAATTGATTTCTCAAATGGTTTCTTCCATTAATTAACCTTAAAATAAATTCTCCAATATATCAGACTTCCTATATTATGCTTAGTATTCCAATTATGAATATTAACAAATCCATCTTCCTTGTAGTGATTTTTTCCATAATCCTCATTATATTTATGCTTACAAATACTGAAACCAATTTCATAGGTTTTGCCAGCATAAGCCCAATAGACACCTTCAAGGTAAATGTACAAAACTTAGGCAAGTTGTGAACACTAACATCAAGAAAAGCATGAACAATTTTATCATATATTGGAAAGACTAAGTATATTTTCTTCGACATCCTAGAAACCTCTTAAAGATGAAATCAAACATCAGCTCCTAACATCTCTCCATAATGATAATAAATCTTTGACATTTTATTGATACTATAGTGCAAAGTATCAATGCATTTTTCAAGAATAATTTCAATAAAAAAAAATTATTGATATTATTGTGCAAACTATCAAGCACTTTTCAAGAATGTTTTCAATAAAAATTGTACACACTTTTTTGTTGTTCCAATCTCCTCATCATAACATGCAAAAATAAATGCACCATAAAATTTAATACATTTTCCACAACCATGGAATTCTCTTGTTCCAATCTCCTCGTCATAACATGCAAAAATAAATGCACCATAAAATTTAGTACATTTTCCACAACCACGGAATTCTCCTACGATACAAGATCTAAAGAAACCCCAATATTTTGCATTACAAGATCTAAAGAAACCCCAATATTTTGCATGTAGTCTTTCTTTAACTTCAACTTATTATTAGGATGCTCATATGCGATGCAGTTCATGCTCATATGGAACATCTTTCTATAGTGTTTTGATAACTAAACCTTAAACCTTCATAGTTATTGTTCATAACTTCTTGAATACGTTTCTACATTACTTTTATATCATTTGATTATGTTGCAATTCAATTAAAAATTGCAACTTCCCCATTTTTTTTAATAATCATATAAGAATTCTATATACACTTTCAATTTCTTTCTAAAAGTTATCATGAAAATATAGTAGGTCAAAAAAAAAAGAATACATACTTACAATTTAATGTCAAAAACTATAACACCTTTGTGAACACAAGGACATGAAACATGTAAGAGATTTTTGTTTATATTGATCAATTGTAACAAATTCACAATTCACCACAAATTTCTTTACAACTTAAGCATAATCAAATGGGTGGTGTACAAAATATTTTAGATCAGAAAACTTGAACCTAAATTTGTCATGAATGGTAACAATTATGTTCTCAATATCAAGTAACAAATCTTGTAATCAACTATATGTTCATATTATGGATCATCATCCAAAAAGTCCCATTTCTAAGGATCTAATTAGATCTGTTTTTCAAAGTTTGTTCAACTTTGTGGATGGTATCTAGATAACATTGGCTCTTGCGTATCTTTGAAATGTTGTCCAAATCATCATAAATAATCATTCTATGTCATCCATATAGTTATCAAAATTATCACCCTCCTCCCTACCTCATCTTTCTCTTCATCATCAATTCTTCCATGTACCTTGAGAAGTTCATCTTATACAACACTTATGAACTTGCTATGAATGTTAGCATTAACCATATTATCATGCCATCATTTTTCTTTTGTGAGCAACTCACTCTACCTTTATAGTAACTAAGACAACTAGACATTGGCTTTTATTCCTTATATTTGAATTTTCCCTACAATGTAACCAAGACACTCGAAGTTTTAGTAGGTGGTGAGGGGATACTTGAAGTTATAACATAGTATATTGGTTACTTTGATCTACTCATTGCAATATGATGGAAATGGGAAATTCACTTTTGTAGAATATGCATGTTTTCTTAACAAATAAATCCTTAATGTTATGTTTTGAATCTTTGTAGTGTATTTATGTATAATAAAATGATTTATCACATGTAGAAAATGATTCAAATTTCCCATTGAGTTAAAATTTTTCTCATGGATGAACATCTAATTGTGTTAATCTCTTCTTATATTATTTTGAAATTTCATATCTATGAGAAATGTATAAATAAAATAGATTGTAAAACATAAAAGACTATGTTAGTTTCCATTGAATCACTTTACAAATAGTTTTATCATCACTATGGCTTGCACAAAAATCAATTCGGATTTTGGTTTTCCAACTAACATTACAACAATTGTGAGACTTTAGTTTTTTGGGTAGAGGGAATCATTGGATCATTTTTTAGAAGGACAATTATAAAACACACGAAGTGCGCTACCAATTGAATCAGTTGGAGGATGTGCATTAATTGTAGTGGGAACAAGATCAACTACAATTCTATCTAGCACTACCCATACAATAATAGTTTCCTCAATAATTGATGAAACACCTTATCACCCAAATATTCCACCTCGTGCACTTGAAGTTTGTCATCCTTCTTGTTTCACACTACCATAATATTATAACTAGGATATTATGATGACCTTGAGCATTTGTGTATTTCAATGTTCCTTATTACATCACTTGGAATGATAGATCTTGTTATGATCCTAGTACCTTGGTGGGTGAATCCAATAGGAATTCTAATGAAACTTGTGCCAAGTAGGAAGGGATGTGTTATAAACCAAGCACCTTGAAAATGATAAAAAAATTCAATGAATATAGTTCACTTCAAGGGGGAAACCTCCTTTTACAATAGATCCAATTCCAAGACAAAATATGATGGTCCTAGGACTATTTGTGCCAATGATTCTTGAGCCACTCTTCAATATATTCCTTCATTGGAAGGACCATGATGTCTTTCTTAACCCTAAGTGAGAATATATCTTCTTCAATTTCTTTAAATTTGGAATGCAACTATTCGACTGATGCCAGGTGGTCTTCATTATTATTTACAAAGGTAAAAAACCACCGCTTAATTTGATCCTATGAAAAATCAATGAGATCATTGAACTCACTTTCCCATGAAGCTTTAATCATACTCAACTCCATGTCTAATCATTCTTTAGTTATAACCATAGAATATCTTATAAGTTGTGGGCCTTCAAGGTCTGTAACAATTTCAAGTGATTTAAGGAAATAATCACTTCTTTTGTCATTAATCTTTGTGTAGGTGGCAATTGAATCTTGTAACTTTTGTATCCTTTCCAACTGCCCTGTTCTTAATTGTTTTATTCTATGGTTTGAAGGAAAATAGTGTTTATTTATATGGTAATCACTTAAACTAGACACATGTGTAATAAAGGTACTTAAAACAATTTTTTTATAAAAAGCTTCATCATCTTCCAAGTCCATTTTCAAATATTATGTGAAGCTAGCGATCCTTTGTGAAACATTTCTTCAACTTGAACTGACTTCCCATGCTTTTGAAATAATATTAAGTCACTTATTAATATTTTCTATGACATACAATATTACCCCACTCAACAATTTGGCAATATTTCTTGTCTGTGTTGATGTTCCTAGTGTACTTTGAGGCATATGATCTAGAGCAATAATAGCCAATGGTTCCATGAACAATGGTTTGGAACTCAATGCGTCCTCGAGTTCACTTATTATTTTTTTTAATATGATATTTTCTAACTCTTTCTCTAAGATAGAATGAGGAAGAACATCTCCATTAGTGATATGCAATTTGAGGAGTCTCGAGGGTCCGACTCCTAAAACATCCACTTCAAAATTCCATTTCCTTGTTATTTTCTTATTCTTAATATGGACTTTTTCTATCTGTAACGTTTTCTCTTCTTTATTATATTAGGCATTGTGTTGTGTTAAATACTGTGATATAAAAACAGTTGGTCCCTCTTGGGCCAAATCCTTTGTGATTCAATGAATTTTGAAAATTCGTAGTACTACCCAGTTGGGTATAGTGGCACTATCTATTTCCATATCGGTTGCACTCATTGGGATTCTTGAATTCTATGAATCCTTCTTTCTTGAGCTTATCTTCCTTTTCTGCTATGATATTGCACGTGTTCTTTCAACATTAGAATGAGGGGGGTCATCTTCATCATCTCCTCTAGCACATCCTTCATTATTCTCTTCTCTTCTTATGTTTGATTCTTGTTTATTTTTTGCAAAGGAGGAACTCCTACGCGCATGGGGGGAAGAAGAAGATTGCACATTGGTTGCATCTTTACCTTTTTTCCTTGTTTTTTTTTTTGTTTCCATTGAGTGTTTGAACTAACTTTGGTGACGAAATCATCTTTGCATATATATTTATTCTTCTTCTTGGTGGTATTTGGGTCATTATCATCAATTCCTTCAGTAATCCTTGTGAAAAGATTACTATATCTCATGGACACAAAATGTTAAAAAAACATTCCTTTACGATAAAAACCTTTCAAAGGTTTTGCTTCCTTCAGATTAAATGTGTTAATAATTTCAGAAAATTATATTAAAT
>SNQJ01S0046507.1:86672-101973 GCA_010110895.2 Picea sitchensis
GGGAGTCAAAGTATTTCCTCAACCTTCATAAGATCTACCATGATACCATGCCCAGACACTATGAATCCTAAAAGGCGACCATAACTAATGAAAAATATGAACTTTTTAGGGTTCAACCGAATGCAATAATAACAACATCTCTCAAATACTAATCAAATATGAGTGGAGTGATCTACTCTCTTGTGAGAGTGAGAAGAAAGATCATCTAAGTAAGATTCGACAATATGCTTAAGATCGTGAAATGCAAAGGTCATGGCACATTGGAAGGCCGCTCTGGCATTTTTAAGACCAAATGACATTTTTCCATATGAAAAATTACCCCAAGGATAAATAAACGTTGTATTATGTTGGTCCTTGGTTTTGACCTGAATTTGATTATACCGTGAAAATCTGTCTATAAAGGAAAATACTTCACTTCCCGCACACTCGTCGAGAATATGGTCAATGAAATTATTAGGGAAGTTATCTTTAGGATAAGCCTTGTTCAGGTCACGTGTAGATGGTTCCTTTATTTTTATTTACCGGAACAGGATTGGACACCCATTCAGTGAAGGGAATCAAGTAGATGAAACCAACATTAAGTAGATTCTCTACTTCTGCCTTAATAGCGGGGGGATTCCTAGGATTAACAACTCTAATATGTTGTCCAACATGTTTAACATCTGGATAGGTTTTAATATCATTCTCGACAATGTTGGGGTCGATCCCCGACATCTCTTCATATGACCAAGCGAATACATCTCAAAATTGTTTGAAGAGATTGGTGTAGATCTGGATTTCTTCAGGTGAAAAATCTGCACTGATATATATGTTCTCAATTTTACCAGGGATACGAGAGATGTCGATCGTGATGGTAGGAGAAATATTCACCATGTTTCCTTAGACATAAATACCATGCATATCTAATGGAATCACGACGTGACCAACCATCTCATTTAAGGTAGATCTAAAGTCATCATGTTCGATATTAACAAGATCTAGGAGAAAATGGGATCAATGATGCATATCGTCCTAAGGCCTATCAAGACTAGACATGGCTTCTAAGATGACTTCATCTGAAGGTAAAGTATCATCGATACAATCATGTGAAAAAGATGATTGAGCTTCCCATACAAGCTCGAAAACATGATCCACCTCGTCCGTCCATGAGGAGGAAGGATATGGGTCAACAATAGCGTCAAGAATATCCTGATATGCAACCTCTGTTGTTGAAAATGAAATTTTTGTTCCAATGTGTGACTGACCTTCGTACGACATAGTCAGGGAAGGTAGGGTCCTAGGGTCATTGAAATACAAAGTACGGAAAGGAACAGACCTCATTGACGATGAAGACACACTAGAAATGGCGTGAATATGGTGAATTGGCACCATAAAATCAAAGCTACCCATCAAAGAGGAATACATTATGACACCAACATCCTCAGTTGCGTGCTGAGAATTATCAATCATAGAGACTGAAGGTCCAATCGATGCACCAGGAATAGAGTGTGCAAAGGAAAACTGATCAATCATCACTATATTCCCTTCATGAGGAAAACATAAAGTGAAAAAAATAGACGACACAACGATTGTCATGGAATAAGTCCAATTAATCCCTAGTAGTAAATTGTAGTTGAGAGGCACATCAACCACATCGAAATCAACTTCCACAGTCTTCCCATCTAACTAGACCGGAAAAGCGGATCAGATTATGTGGGGTTGAAACTAACGCCCATCAAATGCAGTCAACATAGTCATAGATTGAGACAGGGTCAGAGAGTCAATGGCATTCCAATAGGTTAGGGATATCACGCATGTCACAACACCTTCATCAATTACAATACATTTGATGGTAATTTTTGTGCACTCCACATGGATTTGAAAGGCCAGGTGGTAAGGTAAGCGAGGCTTAACATATGTGGCATAAAACTTGATAACCTTCGAGCCACACGGGTCTAAAGATCCTAATGCAGATAACAAGGCGTTCCTCTATGAAGGACATTTCTGGAGCACATCACATAAGGGGTTTGGAATAGATCTTCGACAATCAAATAGTTTTGGGAGGCTTTGGAATTAGGATTGTGGGTAGAGTGCTTTAGTACTCTATTCAGAATATGAGGCGAAGGTTCTGGATTTTCGATATGCAAGGGTGTTTCTCGAGGAGGAGGAGACTCTAGACCTATAACTGTCGGTGAAGAACCATAATCATGAGATCAAGTGGCTACATCAATCTAAAACTTGACCATATTGACGCATATATTTCCACCTTCATCTTTTGAGGGGTTTTGAATCCCACTTGAATCATTTCTAGTGTTGGAGGTCCCCGAGGCCATATGATGATTATGCATAAATGTGTTTTTCATCACAGTGGGTGGCTGTGATAAGAGCCTCGAGGCTTCCTCGATTTTGGGGAATAGGTGGGTAAGGTGATCGTCTTTACAAATTTTACAAGGAAAATTTACCTTCCACTTGTCTTTCTTTCCCTCACAAGCATTATTATTCAATCTATCATTGTTAGTGTCTTCCTTGGATTTATTTTTATTTTTCCCACCGTTACGATTATTACTTCATCCTTTCTTTTTTGTCCCTCCTAGTTGTTGGTTACCATTCAGGTTAGACGACGGCTGTACATAATGCATATCCGTCGACTGGGTGGTGGTGGAGGACGAAGACAAATCTTGTCTTACTATATCCTAGGTTAGAAAAAAATATTTCAAATGTTTCGTCACCATGTCTGTAGTCTTATCATTTGCAGAGACTATGATGCCATCGGTATGGGGCCCAAGATTTTTTCTAGGATGGTAGTTTGAGTGCGGTGCATCGGGGAGAATTTCATAAAGAATCCTAGATTGAGCATATATGAGGTCCAATTGTTGGTTTTGAAAATTGCTTCTTCTTCATATGTTACTCCATATGTAGATACATCCTTCGAAATATAAGGAAATAAATGCTTAAGGAACCATTCCAACAAAAACTCTGGAGGAATGTAGGATTTAATCAACCTCTTTTTTCTATGCAACTCCTGGATATGGTACGAGATATTCGTGGCTTTATCATGGAGAAAGGTTGAAAAAATTTCTATGTCGGCATCGTAATGAACTAACAATCGGAAGTGGTTGAGAAAAAGAAATACCATCTGATTGAAATTTCGATACTTTCCCCCTGGTATCTCAATGTACCATTTTGCGGTGACCCCTGTGAGGGTACATTGAAATAGCCTCAAATGAACAAAATTGTCATTTAGGGAGTTAGATGAGAACCATAGATGAAAATTAGTTACGTGATCACCCATATCCTCACCAGTGTTTCTCTCAAATTTTGGAATGTTCGAAGGAAGCTTGATGGGGATAGGGGGCCAGGACGGATCATGGTGCACAAGATCATTCATTAATTTCAAAAAATATGACAGATTAAGTGTGGCCCTAAAATGGATTCGGGGTTGCAGCTTTTGATCCCATGCTCTTAGGAAATATTGGGGTTGAGGAATTGCATACCATATAGGATTCTGGTATATACCATGGCCCTATCTGGTAGGATAATATCCTCCTCCAAACTGATTCATGAAATTTTCTAAGGGAACCATACCCGCAGAAGCGACATGATAAGGATTATACATGTTTCCCCCAAACAAAGGAAATATGTGTTGGGTGTTACCCATACGATGAAACTAAATCCCTCTAGCTGGAACGTTAGAGGGAAGAGGACGATTCTCTATAATAAATGTGTTCATCAGAATCAGTGTGGAGGAAGAGGGGATGAAGGAAGGAATATAGGAAGTGAATTGTCCACCCATTTTATCACTCCATCCCGGAGCAGTGAAGCTAGGATTAGGCCTAGAGGAAGGAGGATTCCATCCTCCAACTATAGGGTTCACTTGGGGATTATGACCTCCACCAAATGAGAAAGGAACATAAGGAGGCATCATGCCGCTAGACCCAAAACTAGGATTCACATTATCCATTGAAATGGAGGATAAGAATTGCAATGTCATGTCAGAAATACCAAAAGAAAAGGGATTAAAAGATGAAGATATTGACTAAGAATCATGACTTGGCATACAAAAAAGAGATCTAAAAGGGTTTGTTCCTATGGGTCGAGTATAACTCATGGGTTGGGTAGTACTAGATAAGGGAACCTATGACACCCACACCATTGAGGATGAAGGAATCGAGGGGATCCCACTAATAATAGAAGAGAAGGGAGTCGAAGGAATCCCCAAGACGTTCATGTCTGACTCAGTACTCATAGCTAGATGATCATGAGTCTGGGAGGTGGAGATATATGTACCATGTTTATTAACTCTATGACTTTTAGAAGGCAACCTCGGTAAAGGATCAAGACGCGGTGGTAACTTCAACAAACAAAGAGACTAAAGAGGATTTTTTTATTTCTCCACGATGACTCAAAACTCGAGATATACAAAAAAATCCTAAGGCCAACTAATAATCAAAGAGCACACCAAAATAAAGAAAAAAGGTACAATGCACACCAACATGATATAATGGATGAAAAGGGCCTCCAGTACTATAGTAGGTATGTCTCTCCCAAGAGGTGTCTGAGACTCCCTTCAAAATATTGGAGATATCATAATAAATTATAAGGGCCCTCATGGTCTTAACAATGTAGTCGGTCATATCCTCCTGGAGAGGTAATACTCCATAGAGGTTGTGTGTTTTCTGACCCTTATCTGACTTAGGGTACGTGTAGAATAACCCCTGAAAGTAACTTATGTGTGTAATACCCCAAGGAGGAGCCCCAGTTATATCTATGTATTGTAAACATGTTTTGTAGGCTGGTGAGCCGAGCAATTGTAAGTTGGTAAGCTTATGTGAAAGTAGGCTGGAGAGCTTAGGTGTTGAAGTCTAGGAGCCTATTTTGTACATGTAATTATGCACTTTGTTAATATAAAAACATTATTTTGTGTAGACTGGCCATAAAGAAAGAGTGATGGGGGACTAAGTTTCCACAAGATTGGGTAAGGGAGGAGGCTAAGTGTTTGGGCCTAGGGGATAAGCTAGGGGGGGCTTACCTCTAAAGGGGATAATAATTTATTATTATTTCCTAAAAGGCTATGGTGTTCAATTGACCAAGTGTTGTCCTAAGTTCCTGGAAAGTGAACATATGAAAAATGGAGTGCATGCAGCTCCAGGAAGACAAGTGTAGACCTGGGCGCATGCAGTTAAAGTTGAAGAAGTCAGCCGTGTTGGGGATTCACTCTCTCATTTTGTCATCCTTCACCTGAGTTCGCTAGAATTTGGGGCATCTGAACCGTTTTGCCTCTACGTTTGCCTCGTCATAATCACGCACAGTGAAGGAAACCCTCATGGGATTATTGTTTGTTGTCCATTCTCCCATCCTCCGTCTGAACCCAGTGAGAACCCATGGACTGAGCCGCATCTTGTATGAAGCCTGAGCACCTCATATTTGTCTATGTTGTGTGTGTCATAACTGTTGGTTTTTGTGGCCATGGATTTCCTCAGCTGAGTCTAGTTTGTTGTCGTCATTTGTTCCTTGCTGAGCCTTGTTGTTGTCCTCCTTGTGTGGGAATGAAGCTGAAGAAGCAGGTTGTCAAGCCTGTGTGCAACACTCTCTTCAGGTGAGGGAGGTGGTTGTGGTTGAAGAGGCAGGTTGTCAGTCCTGTGGGAAACTTTCTCCAGGCGAGAGAGCGTGTTGTAGAAATGAGTTCTCCTAGAAGGAGTCCCACAGCTGCTATAGAGCTCTGAGAATTCTGGTCCGCCCTATTGCTGAAGCCCAAGGCAAGGGAGGTGAAGCAATTGATGGAATGTGTGACAGTGAAGGTGTATACTCTTAGGGTGGGATAGGCATGTGGGGAATGAGATTCTATGAGAAGTGGGCATAGGTGGCTCCTGGGAGAGAATCCTTCCTCTTTAACTATGTGACTTCCCTATTGACCTTGCCTAGCCTAGGATTCCCTTGCCCTGGGTGGAGCTTAGTCCCAGATCGAGGGTGACTCACTGCTGAGTGTGATGAGAAACATGGTCTATGGCTGGGAGGTTCGTCGAAGGTATACACATAGTTGGTGGTGTTATTCTAGTTGAAAGATAAGTATCATTTATGTGCTTAATTTTATGTTATGCATGACTGTCATGCTTGAATGTTATCATGTATCCCGTTGTGTATATGAATTATTATCTATTATATTTGAATCTATATGGTAGCAGTAACTCTGTGTTATGTGTTTTATTTTGATTAAAATGCATGTTATATATTTATATGTGAATGTTTCGCGTGGTAGTATTACTCATCTTGTTGAATGGTCGGGGATGTTACAGTTTGGTATCGCAGCTAAGTCAGAGCTGAGTAGTGGCATTGCCAATATTGTTGGAAGGTCGGGGAAATTACAAATTGGTATCAGATCCATGGTTTCAAGATTGAGCCTGGATGGGCTATGTTAGTGGTAGTTGAAGAAAACGTTTCAGAAAAGAATTATTGTCAGAATGGACAAAATTCAAGTTCAGATCCAAGGTTTCAAACATTGATCCTGAATGGGCTGGATAAGTGGTCATTGGACCCAAGGTTTCAAGAGGAAATTGTGTCCGGAGGACCAATTTTGAACCCTAGAACCTTCCTGAGTGCCAAGAAGTTACCTTGGTCTTGTTACGAAGCTCAGGAGGAGTAGTGGTGTCATAAAACCATGAAAGAAGTGTTATTGGGCCGCAGAGTAATGTGGACCTTAGGATTTGTTTAGATGAAGGAGAATCCTACACGACTGTCAGATCTAGTAATGTTGTGAGGCAGTTAGCCGTGAATTCCTTTGGAAATCCACAGATTAATAGAGTCTATTCTATGCCATAGGATCTGTTCGGAAAGAAGGGAAATCCCTTACGACTGTCAAATCTGGGGAAGGTGCAGAGGCGTTAACCTGAAGGAAAGTGTTCCGGGAAAAAACAAGCATAGAGGAGTTGAAACTCCCAAAGTCCGAAACTCCGAAGTGACATGGCATGGTGATGTCACTTGGTTTGATGTGGATACATGGGTTGTGTGCCATGTATAAGTGGGTTATGAACCCGTGGAAGGTTGAAATTCCATATGGAACGTGACGTGTGACACCCATCTGATTGGGCGATGAGTCAGCCGCTAGTATTCCACCACGTGGTACTCCGTATGAGCATGGTTAGTGGGACTTGAGGTTACATAACATAATTAAAGGTCGGAGGACCCACATTGGTGTTGATCATGATACATCAAGATCGACGTCCAGGAGGCATTGCGGGGATCCAAGTTTCACAGGAGTTAATTCTCCAAGGCAGTCCCGCAATCCAAACCCCAGTTTCACCGAGGGGTTACATGTCAGCGTCAGAAGAATTGCGGGATGAAAGGCGGGTTACTCCAAACCGTCGTTGCATGACCCTGCAATTGGAAGAGAACTTAGCAATGTGAAGTAATGACATCACCAAAGGTGATTGAGAATGTTTAGAGATTAACGGTTTGGGATGCGCGGATGTGAAATCCTTTGAAGTCCCGGAGCTCAAACGCCTGAATTTCCATAGTGAGTGTCAGCCGTCAGATGTTAGGTAGACGTGGACTGATGATATTCCCTACTTTGTGAGTTCGATAATCCAGAACTCTGAGAGATTGTTCTGTGGTGCTTTGAAATTTTCTGAAGCCGAAGGCCCGAGTAAGAACCTAAGGATCTAGCGCTTGGTCATGGCCCGTGATAACATGGATTGGGGATTGAGAGAAAGGGGCTAGTGCTCGAAAATTATTACAGACCATAGAAGAGCTTGGAAAGAAAATGAAATATAAGCATTTTATTAAATCAGATTGGTTTATGAATGCTATGGGATTTGTTAAGGAATGATGGCCTGACAAATTCCGGTTGACTGCATGTTGTGTTTGCAGAGTTCAACGAGTGTTAGAAACAAATTGTTTTTTCACAAAGCATTTAGGAGACACTCACAGAGATAATAGAAAATCAGTTTTTCCCGCATATATTGGGTTTATGTATATGTGTTCATTACTATGTCTTTATATGTTGTTCATGGTTTGAATGCGTAAACTGGTGAAGTATTGAATAAGTTTCATTTTTTTCTCTTATTTGAGTTTTTGAGTGCAAGGAGTGCATTGACAGAGGTAAGTTAACCTTAGAGAATCTAAGGAGAGATACCATTGAACCTTCATCAACAGAAGTGAAAGGAGTGCACAGGAAGAACTATCTGTTGAGTTTAGAGAGAGATAGAGTCACTGAGAACTCTGTAGGGCTCTACCAGGCGGGCATCGAGTGAGTGCAAGTGTGCATAGAGAGAACTCTTTATTGAGTTCAGGGAGAAGAGTATCAGAGGAAGATACTCACAGAGTTGTTGAACACTCTTTAGAAAATGCTTAGCAAGGTGTGCTTTGAGCAGAAGGTTGCCAGGAGGGCACAAAGTTTTCCTTTGAAAGGAAATAGAAGGGCTAAGACCCTTAGGAGACCGAGTAATTATAAAATATCAGAAGAGATAACGCAAGGAGTGCGTGGGAGACGAAAGCATTCTAATTCCTAAAGCTCAAAAGAGATAATGCTTACGAGAGCGAAGAAGAGATCCAAGAGGCGGACTTGCAGGAGAAAAGTCAAAGGCTGAAGCCTTTGAACATTGACAAAATCTTCCAAGGTGGAAGAAGTCAAAATCTCGGGAGGAGGAGCGACAGAAGTCGTCAGATCGGTTGTTGGGAGGAGCATGGACTGTTAGATCAAACTCCAACAGAACAAAGGAATTGCTTCAAGAGTTTAGTTTGGTATTTGAAATCGTCGAAGCTCGAATAACCGAAGTAGATGGGAATCGTTGATATGGGTTAGATAGATGTCACTAGATCATGAAATTCGGAGAAGCGTACTCTGGGTTTTTTGTGAAGTTGTGTTTTGGGATGTCCCAAAGCGTCCAAGCCTGAAACATCTAAGGGTCGTTGATCTGAAGGAAGGAACGTGGATTGTTGATATGCAAGGAGACACATGGAGGACCGAGACTCACTCTGTTGAACAACCATTGATCTGAAAGTGGACGCATGGCGCCAGATCTGGAACTCTAGGTATGGAGCACTCTGGATTAAAGAAGAGGGTGAATGCACCGAAGTCTGGAAGGAGATCTCGATCGTTGATTGAGGAGGAGGTTGAAGGTCCATTGATCTAGTCTTGGTCGGAAAGAGCCGAAGTCCCGAAGAGAATCAGGGTCGTTGATTTGGAGAGGACGCGTGAAAGAAGATATGTCACTCCGAGGAAATTCACTCCGGAGATTTGTGCATGTGGAGACGTGAGAACTCCTGAAGGCCGAAGAGCCATAGTTCATCGAAACCATCCGATTGTTGAGGACAGGTGTCATTAGATCTTCCACTCTGGAATATTGTCATATGGGGAAAAGTAGATAGTTGAGAGTTAAAACTCCTGAGGGCCGGAGAGACAGAATCAACCATCGTCGTTGATTTGGAAGGGAGCTACATGTCGACAGATCGTGTAGATCTGGGATCACGTGTGTAAGGAGTAATGAAGGTAGAAAAGGGGAGATATATAGCAGCCATTGATCATGTATCATTTCCAAGGGATTGGATATCGATGGACGAGATGGATTGCGGGGCCAGAACTTGCTCGGATATTAAAAATATGAGAGGGGGGTGCAATTTATATCACGGTTTTAACAAAGTGATACTTGGCAACCAGAGGTGAATTGCAGGGAAAAAAGTGGGTTGGAATAAAACCACTCTTTCCTATGCCCGCAATCATAGTTTTCCATGAGGTCATAGCCCAGGGTCATATGAAGGAAATGGATAATGAGAAAGGAGCTAGCACCTGAAACTTGGAGTTTTGGAAGCGCGCAGGAATAACCCGTGGGTCTATCAGGACCTGCACACAGAAGGAAAGGGGATCTGTGTAAGGTTAATAGGGGTCTAGCAAAGGCCCGAAGAGTCAATCCAACTCAACATTTGGAAATATCCTTGACCGGGAGGTTACCAGACTCCGCTAAGGTGGGGGCACTACATCGAAAGTGCTCAAGGCAGGAATAATAATGCATAGTGATCACAGTGGGAGCACAAGAAGATCCAGGAATCTGGGAATAATTGTAGACTTCTGAGATCGACAAGGAATAATTGCACATGGGAAAGAAGTTGCCGCAATTTCTATGGCAAAAAGTATATTATGGCTTGTTGGGCCAGCCAGAGGAAAGAATGCTTTCATGTTTGCAAGTGTTGTTGGTGATATTGTCGCATAAGGAGGGAAGCAATAGAGAGCTGAAGTGTTGGTTATAAGTTTGATAAAAGAAGCATGAAAGCTTCTACTTCCATCATACATTCATGTAGTATAAAATTTATTAATGGCAGTCATGCAGGTATGAGTTTTTATTACTCTTTTTGCATAATTGCTGAAAGGAATTTTAGGTAAGAATTTCCTCAACCAGATTTATTATATAAAATCACATGATTATATTATTTGAATGCATACCACTGGATGTGGTAAGGGCTGGAGGCATGTATTAATTCAAATATTTTTAGATTCTGATTGCACACATTGACATAGTAGAATGTCATGTTAATTGGGTTATGGGGAAATAACTAAAGAATTAAAAGATAAGAACTTGTTATAGGAATAAATTCCAGTAAGTTAGTCATGTATGAGACCAGGACATTGTTGGATATGGCAAGGTAAAAATATGGAAAGGTTATGAGCCACACAGGTACTACAATCTTCCTACCTTTAAATAAAACTTGGACTGCAACCTTTTGTTAACACTAATGAACACCACATAATTATATTCTTGGTGTAGTGTTTGGGTCGAAAAGGAAGGAATCCAATTAATTGGGAAGACAATAGGAAGTGTGTGGAGAATGTGTCAACACATTGGCCAGAATTCCAACTTATGGATGGTGAGATACATGTGAGATAAATAACATTATGTAATCCAATGCAAGGTGCACTGATTAATTATGCATTGAGAATTGCACTCATGCATAATAAGTGACAGAATTGTATACTAAATGCAATGATTGAATGTGTTTTGTAAGTACATGCATATATATTATAGCATGGAAATAATTGTTACTAACAGCTGAAATGTTGTTAACTCATGAAGTTGAGGACATTTCAGGGAGGTGTTATACATTGCAATAGGAAAGTTTCAAGTCAAGTATTCACATGAGCATTGACTACAAGAAATTTTCTTGTTCAGAAAAAGAAGTAATGAACTTACATATATTACTGTGAACATGCATATGCATAGAATGATGAGTTGTTCTAGTTTATTAATTGTTGGGTAAATGTGATTGAATTTCTAGGTGCAGTAAATTCTAAGATCACTGCATAAGATTTTGTACATATTGCAATTGAATTATGATGTACAGGAAATACTGAAAATTGTTGGAAGTATGCAAGATGAAGCCTTTGGTGCTTTCAATGAGGTTTATTTGAAGCATGTAACAAGGAACAATAATCTGAATGCTTTCTTCAAGCAACTCTATGGAATAGAGCAATTGAGTTTCAACTATAGTATGGATACTAGAATTGGTGCTTGAAAATAAAGCTGGATAATGGGCTTCCAATAGTTAAAGCTTGGAGCTTTTGAATAATTTTTGAATTATATATGTGTAAGTAAGTTGCACTGAGGACAGCGAGAAAATAAGGGGAGGGGATTATAATACCCCAAGGATGAGCCCTAGTTATATCTATGTATTTTAAACATGTTTTGTAGGCTGGTGAGTCGAGCAATTGTAAGTTGGTAAGCTTATGTGAAAGTAGGCCGGAGAGCCTAGGTGTTAAAGGTCAGGATCTTGTTTTGTACATGCAATTATGCACTTTGTTAATATGAAAACATCGTTGTGTGTAGACCGACCACGAATAAAGAGTGATGGGGGACTAAGTTTCCACAAGGCTTGGCAAGGGAGGAGGCTAAGTGTTTGGGCCTAGGGGCTAAGCTAGGGGGGGCTTATCTCTAAAGGGGATAATAATTTATTATTATTTCCTAAAAGGATAAGGTGGTCAATTGACCAAGTGTTGTCCTAAGTTCCTAGAAAGGGAACATATGCAAAATAGAGTTCATGTAGATCTAGGAAGAAAGGTGTCGACCTGGGTGCATGTAGTTAAAGCTAAAGACATCTGTCGTGTTGGGGGTTCTGTCTCTCATTCTGTCATCCTCCACCTAAGTTCGCTGGGATATGGGGCATCTGAACCATTTTTCCTCTGCGTATGCCTCAGCATAATTGCACATAGTGAAGGAAACCCTCATTGGAAGATTGTTCTCTGTCCATTCTCCCATCCTCTGTCTGAACCCAGTGAGAACCCATGGACTAAACCACGTCTTCTGTGAAGCCCGAGCACCCCATATTTGTCTGTGCCATGTGTGTCATAACTATTGGTTGTTGTGTCCATGCAGTTTCTTGGCTGAGTCTGGTTTGATGTCGTCATTTATTCCTTGTTGATCCTTTTTGTTGTACTCTTTGTGCGGGAACGGAGTTGAAGAAGCAGGTTGTCAGGCCTCTGTGCAACACTCTCTCCATGTGAGGGAGGTGGTTATGGTTGAAGAGGTAGGTTTTTAGGCCTATGGGAAACTCTCTCCAGGTGAGAGAGTGTGTTGTGGAAGTGAGTTCTCCTGGAAGGAGTCCCGCAGTTGCTACAGAGCTCTGAGAATTTCGGTCTGGCCTGTTGTTGAAGCCCAAGGCAAGGGAGGTGAAGCAACCGATGGACTATGTGATAGTGAAGGTGTATTCTCCTGGGGTAGGACAGGCATGTGGGGAATGAGAGTCTCTGAGAAGTGGGCATAAGTGGCTCCTGGGAGAGAATCCTTCCTCTTTGACTATGTGACTTCCCTATTGACCTTGCCTAGCCTAGGATTCCCTTGCCCTGGGTGGATATTAGTCCAAGCTCGGGGGTGACCCACTGTTGAGCATGATGAAAAACGTGGTCTATTACTAGGAGATTCATGGAAGGTCTACACGCATTTGGTGGTGTTATTCCAGTTGAAAGATAAGTACCATTTATGTGCTTAATTTTATTTTATGCATGTCTGTGATGCTTGAATGTTATCATGTATTCCGTTGCGTATATGAATTACTGTCTATTACATTTGACTCTGCATGGTATCACTAACTCTATGTTATGTGTTTTATTTCGATTAAAATGCATATTATATATTTATATCTGAATGTTCTCCGTGGTAGTGTTACTTGGCCTGTTGAATGGTCGGGGACATTACAGTTTGGTATCACAACTAATTCAAAGATGAGTAGTGGCATTGTTGGTATTGTTAGAAGGTTGGCGATGTTACAATGTGGCTACCTATGTCAAGAAACTAGAGTCACCATGATATAACCAATGCACATGCAAGTAGTCGCAAGTCCATTCCATTGTATGGGCAGGGTAACAAAACCTAAAATCTCGAAAGCATCACCTCTCATGGAGGTAAAGGTACTAGTGAGACCCCTAGATACGAATAGAGCCCCATAAATATATCTGATGCTAGGAAGGTATTAGAGGGATATCTCTGCAATCAACTTTGCGCGATCTTGTGCTTAACCCTGGTGTGAGCGGAGCCTCCTAACATCACCGATTACACAATGGGTTTAACCACTCCCTAGTCAGACACATATGTTTAGTTTAATAGCCTTGGATAATTTTACTCACAAAATCCTATTCCAAGGCCCTATGTCCTATACTTGTTTGTGTACCCTGAAAAATAAAATAGTTTCCAATCAATTTTAATTAATCAGAGTTAATTTTAATGGTTTCTTCTTACTCAAGAGGTGCATTCATGAAAATTATAGTATTATGACTCAACATATAAAAAGAAGCAAATATAAAAGCACTGCTAAGTACTAGTCTTGAATTTCAAAGAGATGGTATGCTTCTAAATGCAATATTTCCAATGCAATCTCTACAACTTCAATGAAGTGCAATCTTTCCAAATGCGTCAAAATCAATTCAAAGTGATCAAAAGTGAAAATTCCATAAGTACAATGAAAAGAAGAAAACATTTTTGTGTTTTTGATATAAAGAAGAGAAAATGCAAGGACTGAATAACAACCTCACAGGAAGACCCTACTAAAAGAAAAAAGAGACAAACCAAGCAATAAACCTAGAAGCAACTACTCAAACTAATAAGCAAGGACAACCAATGAAAAAGATGACAAGAAAGAATTTCAGCCAAAAAATTCAACAATATTAAGGCTTCCTATCACTCTATAGGCACTGAACAATCAAAATAGGGACCCAAGAAGACTCAACAACCAACAAAACTCACCCAAAAAACACCAAACTCATCCAACAAGACTTAAGAGATGGTGTATGTGATTGTTTGAGAATTAAGTGCATATATATGCTCCCTAAAGGAAGACAACTCGTGTATGTACACGTTTGTCAAGGGGAAAACCGCGTATACCAAGAAAAACACTTCCAGTGAAAGGTTTAAGCCAAGAAACTCAGATGCAAGGTAAAAAACAAGCTTCCAAGCAACAAGAGACAAGGAAGCTTAGGAAAATAGATAACAAATCAAGGAGAAAAACACTTGAAACCCCAAATAGGAGATCAATCCCCAGTGTGGTTTCCAATTATGTTACGAGCAAAATATCTCTATGGCTAGGGGTAAACCATAACAGATGGAACGATACCCAGAAATCAACTCTAATCCCAAGTATGCCATATAAATGAAATGATAACAAGACAAGGCTAATAGCCTACATCATCCGAACATTCGAAGAAGACCACCATTGAGCATGTGACCCAAAGATTTATACATGCAACTTGTCCTCAACAACCAAGATACACAAGCATATGGTGATAATATATAACATGATCATATAAACTAGCATAATCCATTAACATACATGACAAATACTCCCATGGAAAAGTAATTCAAATATTTGCAAGATATCAATTGGACGAGAAAAGAGTATTTATATTAAAATAATCAGCAGAAGTACATAGGTGACAAACTTCTGTAATGACACATATCAGAACCGAGAAACTAAGTCCCTCCAGTTGGGCCTCCACCACTGTTATAACCCTAAAATGCACCATACAGGTTTACCTGGCATCAGGCCAACTCATGCCTCTTCCTAGCCAAAGCCATGCTGAGTATTTCCTCAAAAACCACTCAAAACAAACAACCCGCGCCCTAACTTCTCACTGGGCACGGGCATCCGCTTGTTGTCCTCTTACTGCACGCGGGTATCCGCGGGCTAGCCTAAAACAGCCCGCGAGTACCTAACAATGCAAAAAATCAGGGAAGTTTTCGCCGAGACTCGGGCCTTTTTGTCAGTTAACTGAAACTCTCCGCCATGCATGGCCGAGAGTTCGAGTAAAACCCTAGCTCTTCCTAGCCTATAAAAGGAGGGGTAGGGGTAC
>SNQJ01S0046508.1:8160-48704 GCA_010110895.2 Picea sitchensis
AAATAAATTCAATAAAATAAAAATTCATAACATTACATATACAATATTACATAAACAAATTGCAATATACCATCTCGACGACTTTTGTTATATTCCAACTTCCATAGGTGAGGTGTCATTCTTCGTGGTTTTAATCCAATCTCTTCTTTCCCATTGAAAAGATGTTTTCAATAGTACAATACCTATGGTTCTTAGAGAGGAAGTACCTATACTCATCAAACACCTCTTTTCCTAAAGTTTTTGAACACCGAGATTTGATCTTTGGACCACAAACTGGACATGCAAATCTACCCTTTGTTTGAAGAGCTACAAAAGTTGGATTAATAATTATGTCAATTATACAAAGGGGATTATTTAAAAAAACATGCAGCATGGTATCTTCAAATAATTATATACTATAATTAAAGTGCAATGGATCATTACATACCACAAAAATGTGTTAGTCCTGGGGCATCATGAATTGTCCATACAAGTATTCCATGGAATTGAAATTCCTTCTGCCTTATTGGTTTACAAACGTCATACATAGTGATGCCGACCCATAACTTTAGTAACTCGTCGATGAGAGGCTCGATATATACATTCATATCTTTAACCTGGTACTTACCTAATTGTTTGAAATTACACATAATTACTAACACGATGTGCATATACAAGTAAATAAATAAATACAAGATATTATGCAACAAGAAATGCAAATGAAATCTTACATTCATAAAATTAATGATAACATTACATACCTGGAACAATCATTGTCAACATTATGTGCTCCCTCTTTATTGACATCCAAGGAGGAATGTTATTGTTGATAACAAAAATTGGCCACACTGAGTAAATAGACCTGAGCTCCCGAAATGGATTAACACTGTTAGCAGCCAATGAAAGCCTAACATTACGAGGTTCATCTTTAAAAACTGACCATTTTTCCTCAATTTCCTTAAATGCATAACCATCTGCAGGCATTCAAAGAACACGATCTCCACTTCTATTATGTGCATGGTAATCCATAAATTGTGCTATGCTTTCGCACTGGAACAATCATTGCAAATGTGGAATTATGGGAATATGACGAAGAACCTTACGAGGCACTTTTTTTGTTAGTTGATCGGTTCGATATCTACTGGTTTGAAATTGCGAGCATTCTGTTTTGGATGCATGTTGTCCATAGTATATAATATGATCACTGGGATATGCATCTATAACTTGATACTCCATTCCAATTTCTTTCATAATGGCATTTAAATCTCGGTATGTGCGAGGTAAAATATTTGATGATGGTAACATAAATTCACCTAACAATCTACGACATAAAAAATAAGTAATTAGTGTAAATAATGTTATAATTTGTAAATATTTAATTCTTATTTAAAACATTAATTAAAACTAAAAACAAGCAAAAAAAATCAACCTTTATGTATACATGATGATGAACCATATTACATACCTTAGGATCTGTGTCATACAAATGTTTGAAAAACCATTCAAAACCTTTAAGTTCACCAACAATAATGTACCAAAAAGAAGATTTTCTTTTGAACCTTCATAAAGTGGTTTTTCTGCCTTCTCTAGCAGAGGTACGTCAAAATCACCAATGTCCTCATCATCATCCTCATCCGGTTGAGCGAACAAGTCTTGTATCAATTCATTTGTCCCATTGTCTTCAACTATATTGTTATTATTGTCATCTTCTTCCATAGGATCATTAACTTGATCTTCAATATTCGACACTCCAAATTCCTTGGCACCTTGTAGTACAACATCATTTCTGCTATTACTTGGCGCGTTCAGACGCTTAGGGGGCCAACCTGACCTTATAATTACAAACAGTCATGCAAAATTAGTGTACTGCATAAGAAATATTTAAAAAATATAAAATTTTATAAATACAATCAATATAAAGATTTAATAATGAATATATAGTTTACCAAGGGACGATATTCGTTCGGTCCACCTTCAATGTGCCCATGGGTTCTACAATGTCTTACAACTGTTTGTATTAAAATTATTCTGACTTTTGTGCTCCCACATTTAGCGCAAGGGCAATAACATCTCTCGTCACCTTGTCCATAATATCTCCACATTCTTCACCAGAACCAAAATATTGACACGATTATGTTATAAAGTTTAGTGATGATCTGCTAGATCTATTCGATTCTTGAAATGGAATAGACCAAACCATACAATATATTTTACCACATAAGCTTCAAAGCTTCACCATAACCAAGTAACATAATAAAACGACATAATAGAACTAGGGCAAGAGATCAAGTCACATATAAGCATGGGAAAATTAGCATGTTCACAGACGACATAAAATATACATAAATGTATAAGGTTATAAAATATTAAAGGATACAAAAGAAAAAAAATATTTAACTAACCTTCGAAGTCTAAAATCCTCTTGCACGCCTTGAACAATGATCACAAAACTAAGCTCTGTAGATCAAAGATCAGTTCGATCTCTAAATCAACAAGCAAACCTTCACATAAAAATGAATATTAGCAGAGCTATAACACATAAAAGATGTCGCAACTATAACAAATTAGTCGAAATTCGGTTCGAATTAACTAATTTATAGATTCGTCATTGTCGGAATTCCGACGACTATAACCCTAAATTAAGGTTGACCATTTCGAAGTCAATGACCGTTATGTTGACCTACAAATGGCTATATTAAAGTGTCGAAACTGGGCTTCGTACTTCCAACGACCTTAGAACACGTCGGAAATCCGACGTTATCGGGACTAATTTAAAAAAACAACAGTAAAAATTCATTTTTTTTAAATTTTTTCGACAAAAAAATTGATTTTATCACAATCGTTGTAATAGTTCGTCAATTTTTTAGCCTATATGTAATAGTGGTACATGTGGGAATACAAAACTGATGTTTGGAAAGAAGAATAAATGCATTGTTGTACGAGGACATACCATGATGTCATCTTCAAGAGAAGGGAAAATCCACTGGGCAGAGTATCAAATGGATAACAAGTTTGGGAATACCAGAAGAAGGCCAAGGAAGAAACGACAACAACAACCTATGAATCGGTAGAAAAAGAAACAATAGAGGAAGAGAGAAGAATGAATGTAGCTAAATATGTTGAAGAAGAAGAAAATAAGAGAAGGAAAGAAGAGGAATACGAGAAAAGGGAACAAAAGGAATTCGAAGATGCGGAAACAACCAAGTTAGCTACAAAACAATAAAATAAAAAAGATGGCACAACTGAGCAAAAGTGAAAATAAGAAGAAGTTGCATCTCAAGTAGCAGTAGAAGCCAAAGAAACAATGAAAGTAGCCGCATAAAAGAGAGAAACTAAAGAAAAAAGGAAGCAAGATGAATCCACAATAAACAATTATGCTTCCCCCATGTACATGGACATCCCAGGGTCATTGACTGAATCTCCACTCATGGGTGAACTCTTTCCACTAGGTGAACTTGGATTGGGATTGTTCACACCCTCCAAGGTTCACAAGGTGGCCAACCCGAACACTTTCTGGTTCAACAAGACCTTTGTCGGGATAATACAATAACAGACCAAGAAACTCCCAGTTACTAGGAAGGCTCCCTTGTTAGTGGTTACATAAACCACCATGATAGAGAATGTTAGGAATAACCCTCTCTTAATTGCATCAACTGACATTTCCTTCACCATGGCATCAAAGAAAAACCTTAAGGACTTGGTTCGCGAGTAACCAAGAAAAATATGACATGATCAAAGAACTAGAAGAAGAAGTTAGGAATGGAAAGAGGGATAAGGAAAGCCTTCAATAATTTAGAATATGCACCGAGAGAGTTACAATAGATATTCACGACATGGAAACAAACATGTATGTGAATCTTTAAGTATTAAAATAGTTGGTATCACAAATTATGTCCCAACATAGCACAACATAATCCAAGAACATAGATTTCTCCACCATTAGAGAAGGTATGAATGAGCAACAATGGATTGCTGAAAATCCAGATGCCCTAGCTGGGTTGCCCCACATATCAGAGTGGGAGAGGAAAATTGACTATGTTTCTCTTGATAATTTCCAACAAGATCGGGAGAAGGCCGAAAAGGATATAAATAATTCACATCTAATCTGTGCACAACTTCACAAACAAACACACATCTTATCAAACAAAGGACACCTGCCTCTGATCAAAGCACTCAAGAAGAGGAAATATGATGAGCATAGTTTTGAATAGGTTGAGCTAAACAAGAAGCAAAGGAAAATGAATGCTTGGGTTGCAACTAGGGTAACATTGTACCTGATGGAGGAGAATCTCGTGAAGCCAGCCAAAATCCAGAACATGATCCAAGCCTTCATGGTCAATTTGAAGAGATACTTGAAGACCCTCTCACAAAATTCAACAACTCATGAGGCCATCTTGGAGACACTTATATTCCATAGAGTTATCACTATTATAGGACAACATGAAGATTGGGAATCCTACTTGAGAGACAAAGAAAAATGAAGGAGGACATAATATCCAATTTGAATCTGCTCATAATCGCCTTCTATTTTGTATTTTTTCCAACTATACTCAATTTTGTCCTATTATAACACATGTACAAAATAGTTGAGAGGGGAAGTTGAAGAGTCATTTAAATTCTTCTTGCGGAATTCAAGAAACCCTTGTAGGAAGTTACTAAAAATACTGTAAGTAAAGGAAGAGATCCATTTTGAAGGGGCTCTTCAACAATTGTAAATTTTGGGAACTATTTTCTGAAGTAATATTGAGTATCCCCCAGGGCCAATTTTACTAGAGAGAAACATTGTTTGTTGATTGAGAGTTTTCTTTGAACTACTTCAAGTAATATGTTATGTTATTCCTATATGTTGTAAGAATGGTGTTTCTCTTATAAAATTTTCTTATGTGAACACAAATTTCCGGAAGTGTTGTCATTCTCTCTTATTAATTATCCTAAGACGATGAACATTTTATGCATGTGATTTCATAACTTAGACTAATTTGGATGTGTTTTGCATGCATGTGTTATTTAACCTCGTTTCTCTTTAAAAACTATCTGGAAGGAATTATTAGAGGGTGTTGACCCGTGAACAATTCCATTTTTCAACAGAAGGGGTTACCCCCGATAAGAAGTCCCAATTAGACCCGTCATTGTTTGGAATAGGGAACCTATCTGGATTCTGGCCGGACAACAATTTCTAGTTTGGGGTTTATCGGTTACAACCCTGTCCACTGATGATGATTTATAAGCTAAGTAATGATATGCAACTAATCTAAGATGCATGCGTCTAGATGGAAAAGGTAACCAGAAATAAAACATAGAACCAGGCGTTCTCCTGTTAATGGCTCGGGAAACATTTCACACAGAACATAAACAAGAATACGAAATAGATATCTACAAACACATAATATTCTAGCATTTTAACAATCATTTATAGTCCTATGCTCATGGATTTAGACAAATATTCTCTAAAGAACTAAAATAAGAATGCAACAAACATACATGAGAATAGTCTATAATATGAAGTACATTCTTACACAACCTGAGTGCTGAGCAAAATGCAAAGGAATAGTCCACAATACATCCAACATGAGAATCAAAGTTCTCCATAAAATATCTTGGCCAAATGGGCTTCTCCTCATTAAACGTTTTAGTAATAGTACATGAAAGCTCAAATAACAAAAATCTCTTTGCTTGGATACAATCCCCATATAAATTGATATTCAACTTGACTCTTGGCCTTCTGCCTTCATCCCATGACCTTTCATTTACAAAGTTTTGTTCTTATCCTCTTTGTAATGACGAGAGAACAAATACAACATAAAGTTTTATAATTTAATGTGTTATATGCAATTACATTTCAAATTTGTCTTTTAGTGCTGGTGGGAAATCATATATTTTGGCTATAGTGCACCTCACCCATTGTGATGACTGGTTTGGACATTGGGAAACTCTTTTCCCTCCATGTTTGATATTCAAACATTATGGGATTTGAAATTATTCTTTGGCTATTTGTCTCTGATTCCCTTTTGTTTCTCCTCTACTACAACAACAATTGTTGTTGTTGTTGTTGTTCCATTATCCTCGGCATAGATTGTATTTGCGAGGGTATTGATGCATATTGGTAGATTTATTTGATGTGTAGTTGTTGTTCCTTCATGGTTTTCTCACCTCACATGTTTCATATCTGGATTGTTGAGTATGATCTTCCTTTAGCATTGGTACCTAGCACCATTCAACATGCAATAGATGGGTGACCATAAAACAATATTGAAATAAAACTTCAAAACCACGCATTCAAACCTATAGAAATGAAACATTATATAAGTGAGAGTTCATATATGCTTCCCTACGTTCGGTTCTTGGTTCCTCTACTCTTGGTTTCTTTTGGTTGAAGTACTATGTTCTCTAGGGATATTTCCAATGTGCCAGATATTAATCCTAATAAATGTGAATAATTGGTGAGGAATATTTGAAATCACCTAATATTGAATTTGTATATATCATAAGTACCTTTCCAACAGTATAAGGAACGTGCAAAACAAGCACCAGAGTCAAAATTTATGACCAAAATACGGAAATAAGTTTTGTAGGGTCCTACTCTTGTGTTGACAAGATGAGAACGAACTCTCCTATGTGTCAGCAACAAAAGCACGAACTCTTGTATCAACAAGATGAGCACAGACTATTCTATGTATCAGTGAGATGAGCATGAACTCTACTATGTGTCGTCATGAAAATCACGAACCCGTGTGTCAGAAAGAAAGCACTAACTCATGTGTCAACAAGAAAAGCACGAACTCTTGTATCGACAAGATGATCATGAAATCTCTTATGTATCTGCAAGATGAGCATGTGATCTCCTATTTGTTGGTAAGAAAAGCACAAACTCATGCATCACAAAGAAAAGCATGAACTCATGTGTCGAAAAAGATGAGCATGAACTCTCCTATGTATCGGCAAGATGAGCACAAACTCCCCTATGTGTCAGCAAGATAAGCTTGAAATCCCCTATGTGTCGAAAAGAAAAGAATGAACTCTTGTATAGAAAATATAAGCATGAAATCTCGTATTGTATATGAAATATGAGCACAAACTCCCCTATGTGTTTATAAGAAAAGAATGAACTCTTGTATCGACATGATGGAAATGAACTCTCTTATGTTTCGGCAAGATAAGCATGAGCTCCCCAATGTATCGACAAGATGAGCACACAATCCCCTATGTATCGAAAATATGAAGAAAAAATCCTAATGTCCGATTGAGGCACCATTTTTTGCAACACAGAGAGAATAAGGAGAGGATTCTAGTGAGATACCTTACAACTTCATTGAAGCATTTGAGTAGATTCGTGTTTAATGAAGGTCACAATTAACGAGGCTTGATTGACACTGAGAAATCCTTGGAAATCATTCTGGAACTTATGGACCTTGAATTCGATTACATCAATGGTGTTGGAATCATAATCTTGTAAAATATACATTTATCATGTTTCAGCAGTGAAAAATCCACTTTGACCAGTACCCAAAATTGCGAGCAAATACATTTTTTAATGAAAGTTCAAACCTCGTTCTCGCTACTTCTTTTCCTAAATTTAGTTCTGTAAATTACTACGACATCTCTATTATATAGGCTCTTAATTCATCCATAAGAGTTGAGGTCATATGTCAATGAATCATAAGTACAACCCGCGAAAATAGTCAACTGACGTTTGGAGTGCTTGACATTGTTTAAGAGTTGGGAGGACCAATTCTTCTCTAAGATGCAATTCAGAGCCAAAATAAGTCTTGTAGATGTTGAAATTAACCCACTTGAAGATAAACAACACTTTCATGATCAAGGTTAGTCATAAAATAAAAAGGGCGCAAAATATCTATGTTGGTATGGTACACGTAATGAAATATGTTGACGACACACAAACTCAATCATGAATGAAACATGATGTAGATTAAGAAAGGTAGGAAATTGGTCATCAATGATCAAGTTAGGCATGAAGGGATTAATCACTTGAAACCACAGGAATCTGTTTAATGGGCGCAACGCGAATAATCCGAGTTGAAGGAACTTGGGAGAGGCTTCGAGATGAAAGTGTATTGCTGACACAGTCTATCTCGATGAGAAAAAGAAGAACACTGTCAATATGCTTAGTGTTGATGAGGGGTTAACATATTTCTTCTAGCATACCAGTGATAGAAAAGGAAAACTCACCGACAAGAAGTTCATCAAAGANAGAGAGAGAGAGAGAGAGAGAGAGAGAGAGAGATGAACCTCACTAATATACTATGTATTGAAGAGAAAGAAAGGAACCTTCCCGATATGTGATGTATCGAAAAATATGGGGGGATATAGGCTGATGTATATTGGTGGTCGGAAGTGGATGAAGCACTGGTGTTTCAACGTTCAAGTATTGATGAGTGTAAGTGTATCGGTACCCATAAAATGATCGATATCAATACACTAGAAAATGGCAAAAGAAAATGTCTAAGTGTTGGCCTTTGATCGTATCAACGACAGAGAGAGGATGGTTTTCGGTGAAGAAATCACTAACTCGCCAATGCTGGATGTGTTGGAGAGAAAAATATTAACTTTCTGATATATCTAGAATCAATGGGTTAGAAGTTAGAAAACATTTTAAGTGAAAGTTTGAAAAAGTATATCGGTGAAGAAAAAACCCAAGTTGTTGATATGGGCCATATAGGTGGAGGAAGAAGGATGTCCATTGATACAACCTGTATTGGCGATGGAAAGATGATGTTTTCCGATATGTAGTGTATAGGTGAAGGAAAGAGGAATCTTACTAATATATCGTGTATCGACATGCCAGCGTCTTCATTAGAATCGTTGAAATGGTAAAGTATAGAGAGTGAGAAGAGAGAATTGGTATTTTCCATTTGCATGAGAGAGTCTGGGAGGCTTTCCAGTAAAAAGGTATAGTAGAGGGGGCCAATTTATTCTCTTAGAGAAAAGGTAAAAGAAGAAACTAGGGAGGGTGTTATGATGGCACAACAAATGGCGACACACTAGGTGACTCCAAAGTATTTGCTAGTCTTCCCTAACTTATGAGAGAAAAATGTAGAGGGTCATATAACTACTTTTAAGATAAACAAAATTATGGAATTAATGTGCAACAGATACCTGAAATATTCCATTGTGGTTGGATCAATGGTGATTCCTTCATGTCGGCTAGTAGAGAGCGTTTGTTGTAAATAGAGGATGAATGATGGTGAGATTTATTTCCTTAAATTGTGTTGACAATTCAGGTTGGTATCTTCGTTGTGGGGCTGATATAGGTTTGGGATATAAAAATATTTTCACCAAGTGTGTATATATTATCTCTTAGGCGTTTTCCCACTACTCGTGAGTTTCAATAGACCCAATGGAGTTACCATGGCATCACAGATCTTGCTCCACTGTCAGCAAGAATCCATAGCCCCAACAAAGATATCTGCATTTTCCCAAGTCTGATTGATCTTTCTTTCCCATTCCTTCCTGATTTATTTAGTGTATTCTTAGCATCCAGTGGATGGGAAAGCGATGGACTTATTTTATCTTGATAGGGGATGACTGCTATCTATTGAGATTTACTATGTATATTTGTTGCACCTGGATAAATAAGGTTGTCCCTTTCGATTTTCATCCTTTAGACTTTGACACTTTACCTTTCACGCGAACATCTACTTAGTGTGTGGATGATTCCCTCGTTACATAGGATATTAGTATCCAACATGCAATAATGATCGTTGATTAACCACTATTTTAATTTATGGTCTGACTACTATCACAATAATCCAAAAATAGTTTTGATTTATATTCAAGAGGACCTTCCAGTTCAACTCATGAGCTAGGAAAGAGATGGAAGCTAATTCATGCATGTTTCCAGTGCAAAGGTGTTGCATGTATGATACAATGGAGGTGAGATATGTGTATTTCTTCAAATATAATAAATAATCATAAGATAAATATAAATTAGAGAATGAACTACCTCGGGGGGAAAATATGATGACGAATGAAGGAGAGCAGTCGTATTCAGAATTAGAAGACAAACTCAGCTTGAAACCCACTACAATTGAAAAAATGAAAGTGATGATTAAAGTTAAGTCATCAACAAGAGAGTATATTGAAAAAGAAATCAGAATTTGAGTGTTTCCAGTAGCTTTAAGAATTTTCATTCATCCTAACATAACACACTACAAGGAGAACACCTTCGTGCGAAGGTTTTTACAAAACCTCCCCGAAAATTCTTCCCTTAGTTGTCAATAGAGGAGGTAGGTGGTCAAAGGTTTTTGCGAAGGTTTTTTTTAGTGCGCCTTTATGGAACATACACACCGGTGCACATCTAAAAACTACCACACCAGTTCTCAAATGTTCAAACACCCCATCATTTTTCATAGCGAAGGTGTGTCATGAGAGGTTTTTGTGGAGGTTTTTTAATCGGTGCATCTTTAACATATCGACGCATGAGAAATTTAATGAAAAATGACGCCCAGGTGTGTTCATGTTCCCATAGCACCACCATACTTTATAACAAAATTACATGCATCGAATAAATTGCATCAGTGTTGTTGAACATCACCCACTAGTGCACCTACATGTCTAAAGGCACAATGAGGTAGAGTAAATAAAAAAATTACCATACCAATTTTCATTCTTACAATGCATCCTGTGCTTTCAAACTCTCAACCAAGAACTAGTGCTCACCTTTTTTCCTAAGATGCCCCATTTTTGGTGGTCTACATAGACTTGGATAGCTCCATTAATGGATTCCACACATTTCCAAATTTTGGAAATTACCATAAATTTTCATTTCCTCTCAATGGTGCAAACATGCCTCCTCAGGACAGAACAAAGCAGGTAAATTAATTATTGCCTTCCTATTTGCATATTCATCTAATCAAAATTACATTTTATCTTGAAATTGGGCATTTTTTCATTTTCAAAAAGAAATTGTGTGGTGTGCCTAAACGGTTTGGCTTGCCCCTAAGAGATGTGTACTTTTTTAAATACATAGTGATCACTACCGATGGTGCATCAATATATGGTCACACTGGTGTCTTTCAAGCTAGCACACCATGAAAAATTACCAAAAATAAAGTGGTGCGTCCTTTGGAATGCCCCAACACCACCGCAAATTGGGATTATACCTTCACGGGTGCATTATACTTCATTTACGACACCACTATTTCAATGATATATAATATTTAACCTACTGTGCACCAAGTCTAATTAATCTCCCCATAACGTACTTGAAACACAATTCCATAGTGAGCACCTCCATCGATGCATCTATATATGTCTGATCAGTGTCATTCAAGCAAACGTACTACGATAAATTACCAAAAAGCCAAAGCGACACATTCTTTGGAATTCCCCAACACCTACGCAAAATGAGATTATAACTGCACCAGTGTGTTACACTCCATTAACCACACCACTATATCAACACTTTATAAAATTTAACCCAGTAGTGCACCAAGTTTAAGAAATCACCCTGGGGCATACTCAAAACATAACACTCCGGAGAGTCAATGTTTAAACACATCGCCATACTTTATAATAAAATTATATGCACCAAATAAATCACACTCGTGTCGTTGCATATTACGTCATGGTGCACCTAAATGTCCCAACGTGCATTGAATTAGGGTCAATTAAAACAAATTAGCAAACCGATTTTCATTGTTACACTGCATCCCGTGCTTCCAAATTCTCAAGCAAGCACCAATGTTCACCTTTCTTCCTAAGACACCCTATTTTTGGTGCTCTACATTGACTTGAATATCTCTATTGGTGGATTCCATACATTTCCAAATTTTCAAAATTATCACAAATTTTCATTTCATCTCAATGGTGCAACCATGCCTCTTTAGGATAGAAGAGACCAGGTAAATTATTTATTACCTTCCTATTTGCATTTTCATCCATTCAAAATTACAATTTAGTTTGAAATTTATGAATTTTTTCAATTTTTTTCTCAATTTTGTGTGGTGCACCTGAACGGTTCGACTTGCCTTGACGCAGTGCATACTATGTTAAATACACAATGAGCATCTCCTCCGAGGTGTCGAATAAATGTACGCACATGTGTCATTCCCCCATGCACACCACAATGAATTATTATAAACAAAGAGACATCCTTTGAAACACCCCAAAACCGAGGCACAATGAGCTTCAAACTACACTGACACATTTCACTTCATTAACCACACCACTAGCTCAACAATATATAAAATTTAACCTCGTGGTGCACCAATTATATCCAACAACACCGGGGCGTACTGGAAAAATAACGCCCCGACATGTCAATGATCAAATGCACCGCCATAGTTTATAGAAAATATAGACACATCGAATAAATCGCTTCAATGTTGTTTAACATTACACACTGTTATAGTTAATTCAACTAATGACATTGCTAGCATAATGATTATAAAATTTAATGTAGCGGTGCAACCAATGTAATCCAATGCACCATAAATGTATACAAAAATGCACCGAGACATATATTGCCCGATTTTTCATAGCGGGGCGTCTCATTAGATTCCTTTTTCTCGGTGCTCTATCCTTTTCAACGCGGTGAATCATTTGGAACTCCCTGAAACCGACTCACAATGGGATTATACCTGCACCAACACATTTCACTTCATTAACCGCACTACTAGCTCAACATTGTATGAAAATTTAACCTAGCAGTGCACAAATTTTACTCAACCACACCGATGCGAACCAAACACATAATGCCTCGACACGTCAATGTTCAAACACACCACAATACTTTATAAAAATCAAACACACATAAAATAAATTGCATCAATTTCGTTTAACATTACCCACCGACACATTTTACTTAACTAAGGGCATCGCTTACATAATGATTTATAAAATTTAACATAGCGGTACAACCATTGTAATCCAATGCACCGTTACTGTATACAGAAATGAACCAGGACATAAATTGCCCAAATTTTCATAGCAGGGCGTCTCATTATACACCTCATTCCCATTTCTCTATCCTTTACAATGCACCCATGTACTCTCCACTATCACAGTAGTGTCGATGCGTTAATAGTAACTAGTCGCACCGCTTCAACTGTGATATCAAAGTTTATAATAGTTGTTCCCATCAGTCAACCAAATGCATCGATGTCATAAAACAACATCACTGGTAGACATCATGTCATTGCTCTAGTATACATGGTGCATCAGTGCATTCGATTTAACAAGGGACACCGTGGATTTGTGCACTATAAATTTTAGCGTCGTGGTGCATCTTTGTTAATGAGATGAACTGGTACTAATAAAATCACTTTGTAGGTGCAGATAGTCCTATGGGAATCACCACTTAGCGATGTTGTTCTTCTTCTATAGCGCATCGATCGCGGGGAATATGAAATATTGGAGGCACACTAGTTTATTTTAAATATTTCTTTGCAAAAAAAAAAAAAATTGGATTTTTTTAATACATGTCATTTATATATGTATTTGTTTTATAATTTCAATGTATTTTATATCTACATATGTGCCCAACAATACTTGTATGTGAATCAAATACGACAATGACGAGATCAGAAGGAGGCAGGGTGGCGGCAGGTCTAGACATATACCTTTTTGTGTGAGTGGGAAGCCAGGGAGATGGATAGGGAGTCTTACCTTCACCCTATTTCACAACATACCCGTGATCTTTTGATGGACATTGGACTCCTAAATTTTTAGTAGGGGGGATATCCCTTAGGGGGGAATTTTCATGGTTATAGCAGTTGATCCATCGACAGGATCATGAGAGATAGGGTTTCAGGGTTAGTCTGAATATGTGGTATCATCCCACAGAGGAAGATATGTATCTTATCACTGGGTTTTCTAGGAGGGGGGTGTATTTACCCCATTTCCCTGCACTATCACCTGTCTTACAGGAGAGACCCATATAGCATATATACAAATATATTTCAATCTGGATATTACTTCAGCTTTGGTGTTCCAGGTTAAATGTGGTCAGTGGTGGATAGGTGCATTTGAGAGACAGGACGTTAGGTGCATCATTTATATTCTCTCATCACTGTCATAGTATAGCTCTGATGGGAATATCATTAGTTTCCCTATGTTGTATTATGTAGATAGTTTATCGTGGGACGCTCGATTAATTAGGTGGACATACATTTTTTTGAGACAATTTTGTCATGCATTAGATCATTGTCGCTCTGTTTTTTCTGGGACGAGATTCTTCTCAATCATGTTTGAGTTGTATACACTATTTTTTGAGAGGGTTCATGCCATTGATTCAACATTAACCCACTTTCCTTCTATTCCTTTGTTTGATGCGCGTATATGTGCATGTGGGGGAAATTGATTCCCAAGAGGGGCTATTCCGAGTATCTCATTGCTCCAATGGGAAGGTCAGTTATTGATTTATTATCTAGTGAGGACGATAATGTACTCGATATTGTAGAGTACTTGTAGGTGGGGATATATTAGAGAGTATTTATGATCCAGGTGGATATCAGTGGCCACCCACCTATTCCCACTTGCTTAAAACAATCTTCTAACAACTTACTATTTTTAGTAGTTTTTTGGTTCCTAAACTTCTAGGGACATTTTGAGGGCCTAAATGAATTTTTTTTTAGGATCGAGCACCTTCAATATACTCAAAGGCTTTTATTGATCCCCCAAAATGAATCTCCTCAACGATACCTTTCCAAAAATATATCATGTGCCCCAAATGGAGATCGTATGCCAAAGTTATGGCCCTGAGAAGTTGATACACCAAACTACCCAAAACAGGGTCGACACAATTGTTGGATTTTCATCTTCTCGATTTAGGGTTTTGTATTTTATTTATGTTAAAAATGCCTTTAGAGCCTGATTGTAATCATATTCATCTTCTTGCAAATGCGAGTAGTCGTCACATCTCTTCTCATAGATAAGTTGCTACCATTCTAGCGAGTCTTTCACTCTGTATTTGTACAGTTTTGTACATTTCACTCATTAATAGAAATTGTGTATTACTGTATATTTGTGTTTATGGTTTTATCTCTGATATACCACTATTATTTTATTGGATCTCTTGCAATATATTTGTATATTTATATGTTATATCTCCACTCTCATTCCGTGCCGAAAATAATCTGGATCAGTGGTATAAGAGAAGTTGCTCTTGATCGTTTTTCAGTGCATGTCCCCAACGAGGTTCGAGTATAACAAGTTGGGTCTCGAGCTTGTCTCTCTTGAGGACAATATTTCTCGCATGCCCAAGAAACCCTCCATGGTGGAAGAAAATAAAAACGACGGAGCAGAAGATTCTATCAATCTATTGCTTGAGCAAGCTCTCACATGACAAAGGGACGAAATGATGGAAAAATTTTCCCACATCCTTCAATGCATGTTGATAACAGTAGGCGCATATTCATCAAGCAACCTCTTTGGAAGAACCTCTCCTTTCAAGGTATAGGTTAATTTGGATATTCCCATATTTGAAGTTCAGATAGATGTGAATGCCTTAGACAAATGGTTAAATCTGCTAGAAGGCTATTTATTTGTTCACAATTTTTTTGATAGGGAAAAGATCACCTTCACACTCCTTAAGGATCTCCCCCATGTTAAACATTAGTGGGAATCTTATTGGGAGAAAATTTCCACATAGGAGTGTGGAAAATATCGGGTTGAGCCCACTTGGCATTTTTTTGTGGATGTGGTCAAGGAACAATATTACCCTATTGGAAACTATGAAGACCAATACATGAGATGGACCACGCTGCATCAAGAGAGGGGCCAAGTAGTGTCATAGTTCACCAATACCTTCCATACCTTGTGAACCAAGCTGGGTATCAAAGACTCCGAGTGAAATTTGGTTCTGATATACCGTGGGGCTCTACATAGATACATCCAAACTGAAATGGATTTTTTGGACATCTTATCACTGGGTGCTACTTATCGATTGTTGTTAAAATCAAGCAGAAATTTAAGCACTAGAACAAGCAGGATTTCAAGTCTTCAAATCCGCAACAACCAAAGTATGGTAAAGATGGCCCTACCAACCAGCCTTCAAAAAACCAGTCCAAGCCACAAGAAAAGAAGGGTAACGAAAATACGAAGAAGGATACTGAAAAATGGTGTGATTTCCACAAAATCCCCTGGAAAAACACCAATGAATGTCACTCAAAATAGTCACTGGTGGACAATATCAAATACAAGGAGCCGAACCCTGATTTAGAATCTAATTTAGAAAATACTGGTAGAAGACAGATCATCGACGCATACCCCACTGTTACTATCGTGACTGCAACAATTCAACTAGAAGAACCAACATATCCTTAAGAAGGGGAGCACCTCTTTCATTCACAAATGTGGGTGAAGGGGACCCTGTTGCATTTAATTTTTGATAGCAGAAGCCAGAATAACCTCATCTCAATAGAGATCGTCAAATAGTTGGGGTTGTCGAAAACACTACACCTGCAACCATACAATATCAGGTGGCTTCGCCAAGGATGAGATCTTTGTGTCAGCCATCAGTGTCGATTGTCATATGGCATCCATTCCTTCAAGGATGAGGTATTATGTGATGTTTACCCACTGGATTTCTGTGATTTTCTTTTGGGACAACCATATATGTGGAAGCGCCATGCTATTTATGAGTCTCGACCCCGTAGCGTCATTGTTACTCTGGGGGTCATCTCTACAGGATACCAGAGGTAGTTACAACTACTGTCCCACCTAAAGAGTGTCGCAAGGTAGTATCTCATACTACAAAATTTTGCTTCTTCAGATTCTGTTCAAAAGGTGAACATAAGAACATCACAACCATTGCAGCCTCAGCCTCAACACCTTCCATCCAATTGAAGCAGATTCTAGAAGAGAAAGAAGATATTGTTTCTTCAGATATGACGATGCCTACACAATGCCCCATCAAACCAAGATACAATAGGTTGGTTGAACATATTCAACCCCTCCATCAACAGGTTCGTGACATCCTTCCACAAACCAAGTAGCCCAACTTCTCCAGTAAGGCAAGCAACTCATCAAGTTTCAGATTCAACAAACGCTTTCCCCTCTCCCCCCGGGAACTCAATGCAATGGATACCATTTCTTCCTAAGGAGGGAGGATTGATCCAGGTGGATATTGGTGGCTACCCACCTATTCCAACTTTCTCAAAACAATCTTCTGGCAACTTACTATTTTTAGCAGTTTTTCGGTTCCTAAACTTCTGGGGCCATTTTGAGGGCCCAAATGAAGTTTTTTTGGGATATATCACCTCAATGATATATAAAATACTTGATTGAGTCTCCAAAATGAATCTCCTCGACAATACCTTTCCAACGAGCTATCGTTTGCCCCAAATGGAGACTGTATGCCAAAGTTACACCCTTGGGAAGTTGATACACCAAACTACCCAAAACAGGGTCCACAAAACTGTTGGATTTTCATCTTCCGGGGTTAGGGTTTTGGATTTTATTTATGTTAAAAATACCTTTAGAGACTCATTATAATCATCTTCATCTTATTTTGAATGTTATTAGTTGTCACATCTCTTCTCAGAGATAAGCTATCACCATTCTAGCGAGTCTTTCACTCTGTATTTCTACAGTTTTGTGCATTTCTCTCATTAATAGAAATTGTGTATTACTGTATCTTTGTGTTTATGGTTTTATCTCTGAAATACCATTGTTATTATTGAATCTCTTGCAATATCTCTGTATATTTCTATGTTATATCTCCGCTCTCATTTCATGCCAAAAATAATCTGGATCAATGTCCAAACATTTGATTTACAACAGAGGAGCCAACAGATGAGAGAGGTAATATTATCGTTATGTTTTGATCAATATATTTGCATATTTTTGTGTCTTATTTAATGGACATGTAATTTATTGTAACATTTTATTTCAATTATCTTATAATTATTGTTATTGTTTTACAGATATTGGCACATATGTTAGGGATGCACTTCCCCAACATGAAGATGAGGTGATGGAGGAGGTAGAGGAGAAATGTCCAATAGTACAAAGACCACACATGCCATGCAAGACAGATTTGAGAATCCGACTAGAGGTGGCAGATGAGCTATGTCGTGTCATGACTAGTCACGAGGTGGTACTTGTACTACCTAGAGACATATTATGGGTAGAGGGGCTCTCTACTACACAAAGTTGTTTTCCTCGTGACATGACGATGTTGATGCATCATCTTGTTGGTGTGGTCAACCTCATCAATACGTTGAGGGATGGTGCTCATGATCACACTAAATATATGTCATCAACATAGCCATCCACATCCTCTACTCTAGCACATGATCCTCCCCATCCTCTTGATTCTCCTCCACATGAATTGGTTGCAGCATCTACCGATTGTCCATCGATGTTTGATCCTCCTCCACCTCCTTCTCGTCCTCATGTTTCCCCTCCACATGTGTTTAACCCTGTATCCATGTATGATCCTCCTCCTGCCCCTATTCCTTTGTGTGTTTCACCATCCGTCGATCATAGTCTTTGTCCTAGTCCACATGTGTCATCATCCACTGATCCTCCTCCTCCTTTTCCTCCACATGTGTCACAAGATTCTGATGCTTTGGACACTATGATCACATTGGGTATTGTTGATGCACATATTCATGATATTGATATAAAGAAACTTGATAGTGCACTTATGTCGACATTTACTTCTGGGATAGTTGTTCTTGATAGAGTCTCTACCTATGGTAACATAGACATTGATTCACCTGGCTTTGGTGGTGGACCTAGCTAGTAGTGGTGTTGATTGGCATTAACACTGAATGTTTTATATTTTCTTGGAGATCTATATATGACATGTTTATTCAATATTTTGTTGAGATGTATGTTTGACATGTATATTCATATGTATATCGCTCATGTATATTATGTTTTTGATATAATGTTGTGGTTGTTGTTGTTGTTTGATTTATAAAATGTAATATGAGTATGCTAAAGACGAACATTGTTAATGATTTGTCCATTTTTAAGTGACATTTGATATGTATCACTCATTTAAATTTATAATTTCCATATAATGTTTAACTTTACTTTTATGAAAGCGTTTAATTAGGGTTGTGATTGCAAAAAGTTATAACCATTAATGTCATATAATGTTTAGCTATTGTTCAAGGTGAATTGTTTGTTGTCCAACAAGATACAATATGTTGATTAAACGTGTTTAGAAACAAAAATACTTAAATATAATGAGTGAAATGATTGTGATTTGAATATTTATGTCTTTTTCATATATTATAATAATAACATTATATCATAATTATTCACTAATAATAATGTTGATGATGTAATAATAATGTTATTTTTTATTTTTTATTATTCAAAGATTACAAGACATAGTTATAATATAATTGTTTACTAAAATAACAATGATTATATTTTATTAATATTTAATTTTTGGAGAGATTGTATTAATTTATATTATCCAACTATTATAATATATGAAATTTATTCAATTAAATTTTAAATAATAAATATAGAGAATAATAATAAATTTTGGTCTATACACTTTCAATGAAATGGTTTCACAATGTTTTACTCTAAACAAACTTTATGAATCTTTTATTAAAAAATAATATCACCCAACATTTTATAATTAGTATTTTAAGAATTAGTAAAATTGAAAAAGGATTCTATACTTTTAGATAAGTATAGATCATTAAAACTTTCCTTAATTCTGACTAGGCTCTAGAAAAAAGACTCTTTAAAATTTCCATGAACTTCCTATATTGACACTTATTTCAAGGAGATTGCGAAAATAATTATTAATACAATTTTATATGGTTATAAAAATAAAGGATGGAGTGGAATAGGTGAGGGCCATGATAGTTGTTAGTTAAGGTGGGAAATGCCATCAAAGTTGGTAATGCCAAGTACACCACAAGTACTGTAGATGTTGCATGAAGTTATTTTGTTGGAATTGTCCTTAGAAGTTCCATCAAAGTAAGTATATATTTATTTGAATTTTGATTTTCTCAAAGAATAAAATTTTTGAGGTTTGAATATTTTTTAATATATTCATTTGTCGTTAAATACAATATAATTTAGATTAAATATTCACTATCATATGCAACCATTTTTTTGATATCTCAATTAATTCTTAGTAATTCAAAGGTTAACATAAACATATTTTAATACAATACAACATAAATTTGCTATAATAAACAATAAATATGACAATGAAAATATATCAAAACCAAATTTTATGCTTGTACGTCTATTTAATGTATTTTCAATCGTACGTCTATTTAATGTACGTCTTAGTAATTCAAAGGTTAACATAAACATATTTTAATACAATACAACATAAATTTGCTATAATAAACAATAAATATGACAATGAAAATATATCAAAACCAAATTTTATGCTTGTACGTCTATTTAATGTATGGTGGTTGTAAACGGTTGTTAACTTTTCATATCCAACGTAATTATAAAATGAAGGGAAAAAAAACATACTTGTCCATTATAGATACCCATAATAAATGACACATCCACAATATAAATGTCCAAACAAATCATTTACATGAAATTAGTCTTTGTTGCCATGACCCTGATTATCTTCCTCACTTGGCTTTGTAACATTGTTTTTCTCAAAAATATGTTTAGATCTTGGATCATGTCTCAATATGAACCATCAATCCCCATCCATCACATCTGGGTAAAAAAACACTTGGTTGGAATTTTTTGGGAAAACATAAGGCTCCTTGCTTTCAACCCACATTTTTTTAGAGTTAATACATATTATCCCACTATCATGATCTTCCTTTACATTTCTCTCGTAGAAGGTATCCCACCACTTGAAACAAAAAATAACACATTGAAATGATGATAAGTCCACTTGCATGATCTCTTGTATATTTCCAATGTAACCAAACTTCCCCTCTATCAGGTTTTCATCACGATGGCTATCATGACTAGATTGGTCGAACTCGACCTCCACTCCACAATCTTGTGTGATATGGCTTTCATCAATATAATCAATGTGAAAATGATGTCCATATGCCCGCATATATGGGAAGAAATGCACCTATAAAAATGTGAACAAAGGGTGGTGTCATTGAATAAGACACGACCCACACTAAGAGGGGGGGGGTGAATTAGTGTGTGAACTATTTTAACTATTTATTTTCACAAGTTACCACTTAAAACATATTTGAACAGATTAAGAACAATCACATCATAATTACAATGAACACAAAGACACAAGATGTTTGTATAAGCTTTTGTATAATAAATATGAACAAAGTAATATGAATATATGTGAGAGAGGATTTTCTTTTAGCACCAACTAAATGTTTCATCACCAACTGAAGTAAGGAGCACCAACTCTCTGCCAAGACCCATCTTGGCGCAAGACCCAGCTTGCTGATAGAACCCAGTCTATACAACTAGAGTTTATTCAACTCCAGTAGTAGTGATCCATTATAGAACCAATGCTATCTTATGATCAGAGGTATATCATAAGACACTCATCACCACATTTCATCTTCTCTGCAATTCACATTTTATTTCCTATGATATCTTCTTGGAATCTGCTTCAACTTTTTATCTTCTTTTCTGGACTGCAAAGACACTTTCTTCTCACCACTTTTTCTCATTTATATAATCTTCAAACTGGTGTGAAATTTAAAACATCGTGTCCCTTTATTTGAACCATTGTACATTTTCATTTAAAATGATAATCTAAACTTTAATTAATATCATTTTCCTTTTTCCTTTTTTATTATTATTCATTATTCATGTTTTTCATGATTTAACTCTCTTTTAATCATGACTGTGTATCGATTCATTTTTGTCATAAATTGATCACAGTCATGGATCAATTTAATCCTTTATACTCAATCCCTAATCTCTGTTATATTTACAGAGACCAGATTCCATGAAGGCACTTCCTTCAAACCATTTTCATATGACCAATGGCATAGAACCACATGCTTACCAATTTAGGCGACGCATTAAAATATTCCCTTTCGAATTTCTTTACCATATGACCAACGACGGTGGCCTCACGTTAAGCGAGACGAGTTCTTGAACACTTTACCAAATCAAAGGTCATAAAGCGATCTTCTGATGAGATGGACAACTGACAGAGTTTCGATGTTTTTCCCATCGGGTCTTTGTGACTTACTTCATTGCAAAATTCCCAATTATGATATCTCTGATACAATCGAACGATTCACATTTATCTCGTGGAGATACGTCAACGGTCCACTTTAACCTTGCACTCATAATTTTACTGCAAAATATGACAACCATTATTTAATCATTCATCGAGATGGATGGCCACCAAATTTCAACACTTTTTCCCTTCGGAGTTTTTGTGACTTAGCTTTGCTTACGTCACCTATTGACATGGTCACAAGCCAATTTCCTCTTTGACACTTGTCATTTTTTGGTTATGCCATGTGTACATGTTTACGTGGTCTTCCATGCATCCTTGCTGACGAGGTTCGCTGACATGGTCTGTCAATGTGTCGTCCTTCCTTGACTTCATTAATCTTGTGCCATGTGCATGCCTTCCAACCGACAACTATATCTTTGGTAAATTGGATTTCACGAGTTCGGGATCCTTGATTTGTTGTCACTCCAAATTATTTGAGTCCAAAGTTCCGAAGGAAATCATAGCTAACCATCGTGCAACTTCTCCCAGATCTAACGATCCTCATACCTTTGTGATATGACATACCATAACTTATCGAGATTTCGCGTTTCACGAGTTTGGAGGACTACTCACCTCCCTTCTTCCATTCCTGATTTCTTGATATCTGATTTCTTAATATCCTCTTACGTTGGATCGACGGTCCACGACCCTACATGATCCAATGGTCCAGATCATATCGTGATTTTGCGTTTCATGAGTTCATGCAACACTGTCTTTGAATTTCCTGATCTGCAAGTCAGTGAAATTCCAATCACTTTCCACGTGTCCTCTTGATCCAACGGATGAAATCATTTCGCTACTTTGGAGTGTTAACTAACTCCTGGGCTTATCCTCCTTGCAACTCCACTGGATCTGACGATTGACGGGTATTCTTGAAGAAAATCAATGGTCATGATATTGGAATGGTCCTCAAGCCCACAGTCACTCAAATGACTGATGTGCATTGTATCAGATGATCAACATGGTCAAGATATTGATCAGATGGCCATTGAGCTTCTCATTCTGATCGGACGACTGCTGAGCTTCTCATTCTGATCGAACGGTTGCTGAGGCTTCTCGCATTTTTTGCGCACTGATCAATTGTTCAATATTTTCATTGACATCTCTACAATCCGTTCTTCCTTCATAACTTTCGATCATTGAATCATTGTTTATCCTATCGTGATCAACAATAGTCACGGATTTCCTCTATGTGCAATGTGTTATTCCTTCTGAGCTTTTGATCTTTCGATTTATTGCTTCTCTTGTTCGCTCTTTCGATCTCTGCACACTGTTTGACATCTCTTGCTTAACTGATATATTGTTGACATCAATGACAATGTAATTTTTCATTTAACAATAGATCATCACATTGACTATTGACATCAATGACAATCTTTCCAACAATATCCCCCTTTGTCATTGAGGTCAACCCATTAACTTCATATACAAAAACTCCCCCTATGTTGATGCTTTTCTTTTATGAAGTTTTACTTTATATGAAGTTTACCTTTATATGAAGTTTCTCTCCCCCTTTGACATCAATGGAAAAGGGTTTATTTTCCTATGATATGTCTGTATAAGTACTTCTCTATCCACTGGTAGATCCTCCTGTAATCAACGTTTTTCTTTCATAAACGAATGACTCCCCTTGTCATTATGCTCTCTCTCTGCTTCTAACTACTCTCCCCTTTATATCTGAAAAGGTAGCTCTTCCTAACAAGGTTTCATCCCTTGTTGATTTACTAACTTTTGATCTTAGTTGCTTGGGATTTTTGTGTTTCATATGAGTAGTCTTCTTGATACAAATTTTTGTAGTGATTGAGTCTTTTCAAGATTTAATCTAATTACTTTCAATTTTTTTAGCCAGAACTGCCCTTGAGTTTTTACTGACTATTCTCCTTCTTTGTTTCTAGAAGGATAGTTTTTCTTGACATGTTTTCTCTTCTTGTTATCTTTACGAAATGTCATTTACCTCATTTTGTACATCAAAATGTTGCTTCTGCGGATGCCTCTGTCCTACTGGAACACTATGCAATTGTAGCTCATCTTTATTCAAACAACCCTTGGTTATGTCCATCGATTCTCATTGATAACTAAATAGGATACTAATTGTTTTTATATCATCCATCTACAAGGTCCTCCTTGGGATAGGGACACTTGGATGCAAAATGACCAACTTTGCCACAATTAAAACATTTGAAAAGAATCTTGTCTTTGTAGTTCCCTGATCCTTTCTGAAGTTTTCTAATGAAATTGGATTCTTCCACATCAGATTATTCATGATGGTTGGATTGAGGTTTTTTCTCTTGATTTATCTTTGTCTCGGATGCTTTGAAATTTGTTTCATCTTTTGCTAATTTATCATGTCATGTTCTCATTTCATATGCTGTAAAGATTCCATGGAGTTGATCAATTGTGAGTGTATTTCATATGCTGTAACTTCTTCTTGTTGTTCTAGCGTTGAAGATTCATCTTCAACGTCATTATTATGTGCACTAGAAGCTTCTTTATCCTTGTTTTGAGAATACTCCTTATTAGAAGTTTCATCCTCCAAACTCCTATTATTAACTTCATTAGATTCAGGAACAATATTTTCCTCATCTTTCTTATTTGGAACTTCATATTTTCTTTTCCATGTCTACTTATTTACTCTTGTTGTCATATTGTATTCAATGCATTTCTCATTGTCTGTTTTCTTGAGCTCCAACAATTATAGGCTTTGTGTCCATATCCACCACAACTATAGCATCTCATAGTGTCACAATGTGGAGCAATATGTCCAACATGATTGCAGTTCCAACATCTTATACTGTTGTTGAACCTACCTACTTGTTTTCTTCCATGGTGACTACAATCCAAGGCTTTATGACCAGATACATTACAATAAAAACAATAATCGTTAAAGATACTCTCATACCTTCTTTGATTCATCCATGAAGGTGTCTCTCTTCTGAACTTGCTTTGAGGTCTATGAATAGCTTCTGGATTTCTTCCATGATTTGATCTTCTAAATTTTGTAGTGTTTATTTTATTTCTTGAACGTGAAGAACCTGAGTCATGCTTGCTTTCACTTTTTTCATATGAAGGAGCTTTGTCAAACCTATCTTCATTTTTTGCAAATGAAGGACTTGTGTCAGACCAATTTTCACCTTTTACAAATGAAAGACTTGCATCAGATTTCTTAGGAGTATTGATCTCTTCCTTATTGTATCCAAGGTTAGATTTGTTAGATGGTGATCTCAGACAATCCAAGATCTCATCCAGGGTCATAGAGTTGTTCAAGAACTTGTTTTGGGTGTCTGACTTCTCAACCTTTTTTCTAAGATTCACAACTTTTGCTTCCAGCTCATGAAACGATTCTTCCTTTTTTTCCAACTGATTCCTTACTACCTCTTCTCTCCTTTTGGCTTCTTCAAGTTGAATTTTAAGATTGACATAGTTTTCCCTTAGTTCCTTTAGATCTGCAATGTTTTTTCTTGAGACATGATCTTCCTTCTTTTCTTCTTTTGCTTGTCTGATTTCATTTTTCAGTCTGTTGATTTTCTCTTCATTTTCTTCTGTTAGATCAACAAATTTTGTTTTCAATCTTTTGATCTCATCTTATTTGTGTTCTAATTGAATCTTTTTCTCAGATATGATTTCTTTATTGTATTTGAGCTTTTCTTTCATTTCCAGGATATGCTCCTGATTTCCAAGCTCATCATCTTCCTTCTCCTTTTCTTTTACTTGACTAATTTCTTTATTCGCTTCTTGATCTCCTCTTCTTTCTCTTCTAACTGATTGTCCCACTCATATATTATCTTATCACTGTCTTTGAGCATTTGATTTATTTTCAGGACATGTTTTTGACTCTTTTCAAGGTATTCTTGAGTGTAGTCATGAAGCTAGCTATAGTCTGATTCATGATGGTGATAGAGATATTAAGAGAGATACAAATCAACCTTTTCTTTGGCCTTTGATAGTTTTTCTTCTTCTTCTTCCATGGGATAAATGATAACAGAACATTTTGTTATAGTATATGAGTCTTGTTCTTTACTTGCAGAGGAGGATTCAATATCACTACTATTGAAATCGAAATATTGTGGATAATCCTTACTTTTATTGATGGCTGAGTCTTCATCTTCATCCTTGATAGGAATGTCTTTTGTGTCTTTATTTTTGATTTGATACATATTTTCTAACTTTATCCATAAGTCCTTGGTGGATGTGCATAGTCCTATGCTTGTCTTGACTGTATCTGATAATTCATTGAGGAGAATATTCAATGCCACTTCATTGTTCTTCCTTGCTCTTCTTTGGACTGTAATTTTGGATATATTCTTTGATGTAGTTAAGTCCCTGGGATTGCTTACTACTGAACTCCAAACTTCATATCCTTTTGACTTCATATACTGTTTCATATTTTCTCTCCATGAGGAATAATCTGTTCCATCGAATAAGGGAGTTTCAATTGCGGAGAGAACCATCTGTCCACCCATTTCTTCAAGATCTACCTTCCAGTATTTAAACTGTGTTTGAAGGAACCTTGCTCTGATACCAATTGAAGAACACACGACCCACACTAAGAGGGGGTGGGTGAATTAGTGTGTGAACTATTTTAACTATTTATTTTCACAAGTTACCACTTAAAACATATTTGAATAGATTAAGAAGAATCACATCATAGTTACAATGAACACAAAGACACCAGATGTTTGTATAAGCTTTTGTATAATAAATATGAACAAAGTAATATGAATATATGTGAGAGAGGATTTTCTTTTAGCACCAACTGAAGTAAGGAGAACCAACCCCTTGGAGAGCACCAACTCTCTGCGAAGACCCAGCTTGGTGCAAGACCCAACTTGTTGCAAGTCCCAACTTGCTATAGAATCCAGACTATCCAACTAGAGTTTATTCAACTCCAGTGGTAGTGATCCATTATCGAACCAATTTTATCTTATGATTAGAGGTATATCATAAGACACTCATCACCACATTTCATCTTCTCTATAATTCACATTTTCTTTCCTCTGATATCTTCTTGGAATTTGCTTTAGCTTTTTATCTTCTTTTCTGGACTGCAAAGACACTTTCTTCTCACCACTTTTTCTCGTTTATATGATCTTCAAACTGGTGTGAAATTTAAAACATCGTGTCCCTTTATTTCAACCATTGTACCTTTTCATTTAAAATGATAATCTAAACTTTAATTAATATCATTTTTCTTTTTCCTTTTTTTTTTAATTCATTATTCATGTTTTTCATGATTTAACTCTCTTTTAATCATGACTGTGTATCAATTCATTTTTGTCATAAATTGACCATAGTCATGGATCAATTTAATCCTTTATACTCGATCCCTAATCTCTTTAATATTTATAGAGAACAGATTCTGTGAAGGTGCTTCCTTCAAACCATTTTCATATGACCAATGGCATAGAACCACATGCTTAGCAATTTAGGAGATGCATTACAATATTCCCTTTCAAATTTCTTTACCATATGACCAACGACGGTGACCTCACGTTAGGCGAGATGAGTTCTTGAAGGCTTTACCGAATCAACGGTCATAATGCGATAATCTAATGAGATGGACGACTGACGGAGTTTCGACGTTTTTCCCATCGGGTCTTCGTGACTTACTTCATTGCAAAATTCCCGATTATGATATGGCTGATACAATTGGACGATTCACGTTTATCTCGCAGAGATACATCAACGGTCCAATTTAACCTTGCACTCATACTTTTACTACAAAATATGACGGCCATGACTTAATCATTCATCGATATGGATGGCCACCATAATTTCGACACTTTTTCCCTTCGAAGTTTTCCTGACGTACTACATTTCAAAACTCTCGATACAATTCTCCCGAAGTGACGTAGCTTTTCTTACGTCACCTGTTGACATGGTCATGAGCCAATTTCCTCTTTGACACTTGTCATTTTTTGGTTATGCCATGTGTACATGTTGACGTGGTCTTCTACACATCCTTGCTGACGAGGTTCGCTGACATGGTCTATCAATGTGTCGTCCTTTCTCGACTTCATTAATCTTGTGCCACGTTCCTGTCTTCCAACCGACATCTATATCTTCGGTATTTCAGATTTCACGAGTTCGAGATCCTTTAGTCATTGTCACTCCAAATTATCCGAGTCCAGAGTTCTGAAGGAACTCATAGCTAATTGTCATGCAACTTCTCCCAGATCTAATGGTCCTCATACCTTTGTGATATGATGGACCGTAGCTTATTGGGATTTTGTGTTTTGCGAATTTGGAGGACTACTCACCTCCCTTCTTCCATTCCTGATTTCTCGATATATTCTTACATTGGATCGACGGTCCACGTCCCTACATGATCCAATCGTCTAGATCATATCGCAATTTCGTGTTTCACGAGTTCATGCAACACTATCTTTGACTTTCCTAATCTGCGAGTCAACGTAATTCCAATCACTTTCCACGTGTCCTCTTGATCCAATGGATTAGATCATTTCGCTACTTTGGAGTTCTAACTAACTTTTGGGCTTATTCTCCTTGCATCTCCACTAGATCTGAGGACTGATGGGTATTCTTGAAGCATATCAACAGTCACGATATTTCAATGTTCCTCAAGCCCATGGTCACTCAAATGACTGATGTGTGTTGTATCAGATGATCAACATGGTAAAACTCTTGATTGGACGACTGTTAATCTTCTCATTCTGATCGGACTACTGCTAAGCTTCTCATTCTGATCGGACGACTACTGAGGCTTCTCACATTTTCTATGCATTGATAAACTATTCAGTATTTTCACTGATCCCGACGACATCTCTACAACCCGTTCTTCCTTTAGAAATTTTCATCATTGAATCAATGTTGATCCTATCGTGATTGACAATAGTCACAGATTTCCTCTCCGTGCAATGTGCTATTCCTTTTGAGATTTTGATCTTTCGGTTATTCGCTTCTCCTATTCGCTCTTTCGATCTCTGCACACTGTTTGACATCTCTTGCTTAGATGATATATTGTTGAAATCAATGACAATATAATTTGTCATTTAATAATAGATCATCACATTGACTGTTGACATCAATGAAAATCTTTCCAATAGTCATATGTCTAATAACCGGAGAATTAATAAAAACATAATAGATATTACAATTCAAATGTGCAAGATTATAAATAGAATGTGGTACTCGAAGAGGTTATTACATAGTTGTTGCACCTGATCCCTATTTTTAGTGCATCCATATCTTCCCCGCATGGATTACGACCGGACACCACATATTTCTCTTGTATCTGGTCAACCACCCAACTATTGGGACATATTTTTGGAATATTTTCTTTTAAATGATCAGGATAAGGCACACTTCTACCATTCAATAGTCTAAATGCTTTCCTGTCATGATCCCATTTCCTTCTTTTGTCTTCATACAACACGCCCCATGGTCGTGTTTCCTCTGCATTCTAAAGAACAAATTAATTGATGGCATCCATTTCAAAATTTGATAATGTATACACAAATGCAAAACAAATAGCATGATATCAAATATATATTATCAACTTAAAGAATGAATTTATTGATGGCATCAAAATTTATAAATTCTTTGATGTATAAAAGAATTAAAAAAAAATAGCATGGGTTGAAAAATATAGTATTAGCTTCAATGTAAAATATTTCTCTATACTAAATTGACAAAATGTAACTAAATTACTTTGTATCAAGCACCTTTTTATGTTCGTTTGGAGTATATTCCCTTCCATTTTGTCCTCATCTTGATGGTCATACCAAACAACTGCCCCTTCTGTGTCGTCAATTTTCTTGATGTACTCACTAGCATAATAGAACGACTAGTATACTATGTACCTCTCTGTCATAGATCCCTTTGATTTTTCCCTTTGTCAAACAAACCCCTTCAATTTTTTTATGTACCTCTCTAAGAAGAACATCCAACGACATGAGAGCACCCCAGCTAATTCAACCTCATCATGTAAGTGAATTAGAAGATGGATTTGCAAGTCCATAAAACTCATGGCCAGTTCCTTCTCAAACATACAAACAATATCAGTTATCTCTTGATGCCACGATGGAATGCTAGCCATGTAACGTACCCAGCCACCCACAGGACGAGCCACACTAACTTCGAGTCCCCTTCCGGAACTAATTCAATTTCCGATACATTCTTGATTAATAAAGATGCATGAAATGTTCACATGCATAAATAAATATTCTATTATAACATAAAAAAAAATGAACCGTATGTTATGCACATCAATAAATAGTAAGCATACATATTCTAAATATTGAATTCATCTATAAATAAATACACAGAAGAATAAATCATACATAGGTAAATAACCATAATAGAGAGCACTTATCTTTTCTGAAAACAAGACACCAACTGGCTGCAGACCAAGGACGTTCTACCCAACCATAGACACTTTTGTTCCAAGTCTCAGCAGCAATGTCACCCCCGAGCTAGGGATATGAATCCACAAGGACGATTCCAAAGTGTCACTCGACTTTCCAAATGAGTCAGCACTCAAACTCTCACAAGCTTCCCAACACCCACATCAATCCAAGTACCCAACTCTCTTCTACCTAGCTTGCACAAGCCAAGAGAATGGACCCCACCTTCTCTGCCACACAGTCCCTCAGGATATCCATCTCTTTCTAGGGCTCTAGTGCAGTTGGTCCAGAATCTCCATGATGGGACTCTCATAACTCACAACTGTGAGAAAAACTGGGCACATACCAAAGCATCTGAGACATGCATGTCTTGACTCATGGCTGGATTACACCAACAATATCTACATCCAACAATACCATGGCTTATCTTCAACAGTTTTTTTTCCTTTCCCAAGCCAAGACACGAATGAGGAAAGATGAGTGGGTGGTAGAATGAATGGAGTGAAATCCCAATGAAAGGTGTGAACAACATGAAATTGAGTGAATGAGTGCATGAGTGAAAAATGAGTGAATGAGTGAAGCAACCAGCATAAGAACAAGGATGAGAACGAGAGTGACAACCCCCAAACAGACCAAGGACAGGTTATGTAATTCTTGGAGTTAAGGAACCACTTGGCCTACCCCCTAAGAAGCTCATGTAACTGTTATTCTCCATTATGAGAATAATGGGTCAATAAAAAAATATGAGATAAACACTTAGCCCCTAAGTCCCCCTCTCTTGTGGAATCATATCCCCCTATAACTCTTTTCCTCATCCGTCTAGCAGCCAATGATGCATTTATTATTAATAATGATCAAAACATTACATTTCCTAAGCACACTAGCCTCTTAATAATTGTTTAAGCACTCTGGCCTTTCATAACTTAACAAAACACAAAATTTAATATGGGGTTCAAAACCCGGGGTATCCCCTCCCCCTTATTTTGGCACTGTCCTTAGTGAATATACCAAAACATAGATCAAAATATCAAAATTTATTAAAAAATATACAGATACTATGCCCGCATGGCATCTTCATGCTCCCAAGTAACATCTTTAGGACCGTAGCAAGTCCACTAAAATTGTACTAGCTCTATAACTCGATTCCAGAGCATTTTGATTTTTTTTTCCAATATTCGCATTAGCTGGACCTAAAAGTCTCCCTCTATCTCTACCTGAATCATATGCCAATCAATAACATGGTTAGGATCATGTACATATTTTTTTAGCAAAGAGACATGAAATACATTATGCACATTCATGGAAGCAGGCAATGCAAGCATGTATGAAATTGGCCCTATTCTGTCCAATATCTCAAATGGACCATAGGATCTGGCTGCCATCTTTGTACAACTACCCAATTTCAAAGAGATCTTCTTGGGATTCACTTTTAAAACTACATGCTCCCCCACTTTAAATTCTCTAGCTGTCTCATTCTTATCTGCATAAACTTTATGTCTATCTTGAGCTGCCTTTAAATTCTACTTAATTCTAACCATACGGTCTTCCATATCCTCGAGAAATTCTAGCCCAAGTACTACTATGTCTATCGGGTTGTCCCAACTCACTGGAGTATTGCATTTCCTTCCATACAACACTTCAAATGGGTTCATTTTCAATGAAGCTTGATACCCATTATTATAGGAAAAATCAACCAAGTGCAAGTACTCTTCCCACTTAGATGGCTTATCCATCACATACATTCTCACCATGTCTTCAATTACTCGGTTGTCTCTCTCTGTTTTCCCATATGACTGTGGATGATATGTTATGCTAAAGTTCATATTTATACCAAATCCTTTAAATAACCCCCTCCATAAATTTGAAGTAAAATTTGTATCTATGTCTCAGACAATTGTCTTAGGTATCCCATGGAACCTAGAAATCTCTTTCATGTAAATTTATGCAATATTATTTGTTGTATGAGTTGTTTTTATAGGAACAAAATGAGCAACCTTTGCTAATTTATAAACTACTACCATGATCGAATCATGTTGTCTTGTTGTCTTGGGCAATTTTTTTATAAAGTCAATGGTTACCACTTCCCATTTCGTCTCTAGAATTGGTAATGGTTGTAGCAAACCTGTTGGGTGCCTATGCTCAACGTTCACTCTATGACATTCCATACATCTGGCGATGTAATCAACAACATCCTTTTTCATTACTATCCAAAATAATTGGCTTCTTAATGTTGCAATTGTTTTCTAGTAACCGGGATGTCCAACATATGGAAAATTATGCATTTATTTTAATACCAAGTTCATGAGTTCTCCGGAACTAGGAACATAAACTCTATTTTTATGCATAAGTAATCCATCTTCCTTCATCTCATACTCTCTCATTTTCTGTTGTGCATCTTCTTGCTGTAAGGTTTCCTTTACTTGTAGGTAATGATGATTTGTAACAACAACATCTAAAATTCTTCTCTTCAAGTTTGACTGATGCATAATGGCAACTATAGCATGCATGAGATGTACTCTTCTACTAAGTGCATCGACAAATTTATTTTCTTTTCCTTTGATATGCTTGATGTCAAATTCGTATTCACTTAAAAATTCCAGCCCTCTTGTTTATCTGGCATTCAAAGTTGGTTGTTCAAAAAGATACTTCAGACTACTATGGTCTGTTCTTAATTCAAATATCTTTCCCATGAGATAGTGCCTCCAAATCTTCAATGCATGAAGAATGGAAGCAAGTTCCAAGTCATGTGTGGCGTAGTTCCTCTTATGTTCCTTAAGATTTATGAACTCATAACTAATGACATGTCCAATTTGAGTGAGGACTCCACCTAGCCCTTCCTTACATGCATCTGTACATACCACAAAACTTTCATTTGGGTCAACAATATTTAAACCAGGTGCACTAGTAAGTAATTCTTTCAACAGATTAAAGTAATCTTTACACTCAAATTTCCATTCAAATTCAATTCCCTTCTTTTGCAAAGAAGTGATGGGATGAGCAATCTTAGAGAACCCTGCTATAAATCTTCTATAGTAACTAGCTAACCCCATAAAAGATCTAACTTCTGAAACATTCCTGGGTGTTGGCCATCCTCTAATGGATTGAATCTTCTCTGGATCTACTGTTATACCCTGTTCTGGAATAATGTGCCCCAAGTAATGGATCTTCTCTTGCTAAAAATAACACTTACTAAGCTTGGAATACAACTGATGTTCCCTCAACACTTGCAATACAAATCTTAGGTGATGTTCATGCTCTTCCTCTGACTTAGAATAAACAAGTATGGCGTCTAGGAATACTATGACAAACTTATCCAAATAATTTCTGAATATGCCATTCATTAATCACATAAAGACAATTGGTGAATTGGAAAATCGAAATGACACCACTACAAATTCATAATGCCCATACCTGGTTCTAAATGTTGTCTTATGGGTGTCTTCTTTCTTGATTCTTACCTGATGGTATCCTGATCTCAAGTCTATCTTGGAAAATATCTTTGCTCCTCTTAGTTGATCAAAGAGGTCATCAATTCTGGGTAATGGGTACTTGTTCTCCACAGTGAATTTATTCAGTTGTCGAAAGTCAATACACAGCCTAAAAGTTCCATCTTTCTTTTTAACAAAAAGTAATGGTGCTCCCTAAGGTGGAACACTTGGACGTATGTATCATTTCTTCAACAATTCTTCCAACTGCATTTGTAATTCTTTTAATTCTGGTGTACTCATTATGTAAGGTGTTTTTGACATCAGGGCAACTCTTGGCACTAAATCAATAGAGAAATCTATCTCCCTTTTTGGTGGCAACCCTGGTATTTCTTGGAATAAATCTTCAAATTCTTGTAGTACTGAAAGATCTTCAAGGCTCAGCCCCTTTGTCTTTTATGGCTCCTCCACATGGGCCGCATACAATTGACATCCTTTTCTGAAACACCTCTTCAACTGCAAGGCTGAAATCTCTCTTATAGAGACGGGTCTTGGAAATCCTTTCATAGTGCTCTATTTTCCATCTCCATCAAGACATGTAAATGTATTTCTATGACAATCTGGGACAACATGATTCTTGTCCAACCAATCCATTCCTATTACAATATCATAAGATCCCAATGGTATAATATTTAGATCAACATTAGTATTCACACCATTAAGACTTATGGAACAACCTCTGACCATATCATGGATTCTCCTTTTGGTTCTAGTGGCTAGCTAGACCAAACTTGATTTTCCAAGCCTACTTTTCTCCAAATGTAATCTATCCACTATTTTAGGATCAATGTAACAATGAATTGCTCCTGAATCAATTAAAGTAGCAACAATATTATTAATGATATTACCTTCCACCTCGATCATATTGGATTGGTACTCTTCTTGTCGATCATCTAAGGCTGCATAAATTCTTCCCATGTCTTCTACTGTTGTAGCCTCTTGGATGTTGTGCACGGTCTTCACTCTGTCCTTTCTATGAGGAAAATCCTTGTACATGTGATCTTTTTTGCATACCCAACATTGGATGGGTGGTCTTCCCCTTTTTCCCAAGGAGTATTCTTTCTTGGATCCTTAGCATATTGGTCTTAATGATTTTTATTAGACTAATTTTTGTTGAAAGGAGGTTTGAATCCCTTCTTCCTTTGATCAGAGTTCTGCTTCTTCTTATACTTCCAAGATTTCTACATGGACTCTCTACCTTTTCCTTTCTCATATAGGTACTTAGCCTTCCTGATGGTCTCAGTCAAAGTCTTGGGTTCATCATATTGAATCTTCTCTTTATAAAAGGATGGTAGTCCACTTAAAAACCTCTATACTTTCACCTTCTAATATTTTATAAAACCCACATACTATACTATCCCCAAGAACTTCCTTTCATACTCCTCCATGGTCATGCTTCCCAGCCTAAGTTAAAAAAACTCCTACATTTTCTTGTCATAGAAGTGTTCTGAAAGGTACTCCTTCTAAAAATATTTCTTGAACTGCTTCCAAGTGAGCCTACTCTCATCAATGCGCTCAACTTTCTTTAGCTAATCCCACCATATAAAATATTTCCCATGTAAATGGTAGGTGGAAATCTTGGCTTCTAGGTTTTATGAATAGTTATGCAATTGAAAATATCTCCTAAGTCCAAGAAACCATGCCTCGTCATCATCTTCCCTTTCTCTTTCACCATCAAAGGATGGTGGATTAAGCTTCCTCAACTCTCCTTGCAAACTGTCCAATTCATGTATTCTTCTTTGGTGCCTAATAGGAGACACCTATGTAATAATCATGGAGTCTTCATATGCATAAGACCTTATTTCTGAGTAAGGAGGTGAGTGGTTTCGATGAGTTCTGCTAGCACTTCTTGCATAACCAACTCTCTTGTGGTTATCTCTTCTTTCATGATACATGCCTCCTTCCTCTTTTTTTGAGACATTATTTGTTTGGATTTGCAACTAATTTAAGATCTACATCACTCGATCATTTATTTTACTTTGTTCTCTCATCAACCTCTCATTGTTTTCTTTGTAACTCCGCACTTCTATTTTCAGGCTTCTATCAATGTTTATTGCTCCCCTATGCCCTTGTGTCCTTTGGATTTTGTCTCTGCATTACCAACTCTGGCACTATGACCTTTGGCCTCCTTATCATGGCTAGAAATTTCCTCTCCTTCCCATTTCTCAAATAAACATTCTGAACTGATATGTTTAAACCCCTTAATTCTGCAAAATGTGCAAGTGACCATTTTGTTAGAATTAAGCATATGATAAACAAAATTTGCCAAACAATTCTATAGGTCCTTTTTCTTCTGTATTCATGAAGAATATATATACTATTATGCATCATATAACACTTCCATGTTATCCCTTAGTCGATACAAAATTCAATTATGCAAAAGCGCTTCCTTCAAACCACTTGCCCAAGTGACCATGACTTGAAATCGCGGGCTTAATCCTTCCTTAGCGCTTTGCTTCATGTTCTTCCACACGGTAACTTGCACGAACAACATACCGAGGGCTAGGTTACGTCCCATGACCTTTTTACCTTATCACGAGACCAGCACTGGGACCAAGTCCTCCAGATTTTGGCCTTCGATTGTTCTCTATTATCAACTTCCAATTTCCCCCGGAGTTGTACTTCGTCGAATTCTTCAATAACTCCACCAACAAAAATCAGACGTTGAGACTTGATCTCCCATTGAATGGATGGCCCTGCCCCCAGTTGGAGGATTCAATGGAAATCAATGGTTGTGACTTAATCAAACGTTGAGATGGATGGTTGTTCACCAATTCGAAAATTCGGCGCTTCAGGGCTCCGAGACATTCAGTTTATGTGTCTCTCAATTCCCCCAAAGTGAAAATGATTTGAAGTACTTACCCTACTCCTCCTACTTGATCCAATAGTTTAGAGAGTTCCTGAAGGGACCCTAGGTCAATGGGCTGCGTAGCTTCGCGACTTCGGACTTCAACACTTTTCACTAACAGAAACTTGGAAACCCTTGAAGTCACATACTCCTGGAGCTGACGTGACACGTTGACATCACCTAGAGTGACATTGACTCGTGGCACGTGTGCCACGTGCTACTAAAAATAAGACAGATCAGGGTCTAAAAGGTGTTGAATCCGGGTGACACATGTCCCTGCACAACCCCCTTCCACGTGGCACATGCCATGTCATCAATCGAATATGGGACTCCATAGCTCCAGGCTTCAGAATTTTCCAAACTCCAATACACGCTACCTCTCGAATAGCCTAACATTGAACTGAAATTGATGGCTCACACTTCTCCCATGGCTAACGACTGTGATTTACTTCAGGGATTCTCACTCAAGACAACCCACACACTCCTGAACGTCGAAGTGGTGAGGTTCTGAAGCTCTGAAACCTTATTATCCTTCCACCCTTGCTATATATGATGAACCAAAACAACCCCGAAGTCCTCCCTTCCTTCTAATGGTCGATGGGACTTCGAGACTCTGGGTTATATCAGTTCATCAAATTTTAAAACTCCAGAAGTGAAAACACTCGAAGCAGTCAATGCCGAGTGACCACGATCAACGACGAAAATCCCTTTGTGCCTCCCATAAGATTGGATGGTTGATAGGGTTTCACGACTTTAACCTTCGACAGTTCAGGCCTTGCCTGCCTACCAAGATCATCAAAGCTACACAGTTTTGAGGTCCTTCCTTCCTTGCTTGGATTCGATCGACGACTGATGATCGATCAACCAGATCCGATGACTAGGAATTAATTATTACCCCAACATTCTATTTACCTCCATCAGAAGAAACCTGTTCACTTTCCCTCCGATCCAACGATCCATTTCTCTCTTGATCCCACGGTGGAAATCGTTCCTGAATTCAAAAGGGATGGTCACGATCCTTCAATCCCTTACTCACAATGATTGAAACTTCTTTTATGCTTAGAGTTAGAAGTTATTCTTGGAAATACATTTCTTCTACATTCATTCCTTTCCATTATTTATTGTTTATTTCACATTCCTTTGATTTGTTGATCTTCTTCCATTACTTGAATATTCTCCTTTGAAGGCTTGGCACTTCTGATGAATTCTGCATAACTCATTGGTTTTTCTTCTTTCATCATGGAGCTTGATTGTTTCTCAAAATGAATTTTCTCTTATCCTATTCTAGTCTTGTCATAGCATGGACTTTGACTATTGCGAATGTCTTCTAGCACTTGAGAGATTTTCAAGTTCTTGTTGATCATGTTGACTTCAACCCTCAATGGCATGATTTTTTATTCAAGCTTCTCACAATCTTATTCTTTGTTTATCATCTATATCTTGATTACTTGTTTCGTTCTCTTTGCTTATTCAAGTTGGGTTTTCAAGGAATGATTTATTCTTCAAGTCTTCTTTCTTGTTTACAGAATTTTACTTCAAGCTTGTTTAAGTTGTCAGATCTTTCCTTAAGATGACTTGTCAAAATAATTTCTATAATTTCTGCTTCTTTTACCTTGATTTTTAAATGAGCAACTTCTTTGGAATTTTGATAACTCTCCTTTATTTTGATCAATTCTTCCTTGAATGAATTGATTTTCTTCCTTTCTCTTTTTAGCTCACTTAAGGCATTGTTTAGTTCTACTTCAAGATATACCTCACCTTTTTCATAATCTTCTTCTTCATTTTCATGGGTTCCTTTCAGAGTTTCCTTTTCCATGAAGAGCACTCTTTTTGAGTCATTGTCACTATCATCATCTTCGTCATATGAGTAACTGTATTCTCCTGAGTATAGGATTTTCTTGAAGATTTTTCTTTTATCTCGTTTCTTGTTTCCATTTTGATATTTCTTTTCTTTCTTTTGAACTTCTTCTTCATCACTATCTGAACTCTTAGCATAAGGACATTTGGTGGAAAAGTGGCCAATTTTACCACAATCAAAGTCCTTTAGGGGAAGAATATAGTTGTACTTTCCAGTTCCTTTCTTCAACTTCATCTGAATCATCATTGCAATTGAGGGTTGACTTTGAATTTTTCTTATTATTTAGTGTATTCTTGTATGTTTTGAAAGTTGTTTCATTCTTGGATGGATTATCCTATTCTATCCTCATTCCATAATTTGTAAGTATCCCATCTAGCTCATCCATGCTCAACGTAGCAAGATCTACTCTTTCTTCTAGGGCTGAAATATTAGGATCAAATCTCATTGGAAGAGACCTTAGTACCTTTTTAACAATCATTGAACCTTTGATTTATTCTCCTAATACTTTAATAACATTCACTATTTTATCAAATCGTAGAAAGCAAGTTGCAATATATTCATCTTACTTCATTTTCAATTATTCAAATTTACCTCTATAAGTTTGAATATTGGCCTCCTTGACTTTGGCATCTCCTTTGTAAACATTTTGAAGTGTGTCCCACATTTCATTTGTAGCATAACCTTGACATATATTGAATCAACTAGGGTACTCAAAATGGCATTTGTAGTCTTTGAATTGTTTTCATAAAGTTTATTTCCATATTTATCTGTTGGGCGAGTGACAAGTGCCTTGTATTCATCTACTATTGTTTTCCAAACATCAAATCCATGTGCCTACAAAAAAAAATTTAACCTTCTATTCCAGAAGGCATAGATTTAACCATCAAATATTGGCGTTCCTTTATTAGTGCACTCCATGATCTACCTTCCAGTGGTTATAATTTTTTTGAAGGACCTACTTTGATATTGATTGTTGGAATATTCTCCAATACTGAGAGAGGGGGTGAATCAATATTGAGAAATTTTTACCACTTTTAAACAGAACATGTAATCATCGAATTATCAACAATTTATCACTTTATTATTGCATTCGATATATCATGAACAATGCATAACATATAACCACAGATACACAGTACACAATAATTTTACATGGAAACACAACTATGAAAAAACCACAAAATGCTTTCTTATATATCATAAGATTACATTCATAGGAAGCACAAACTTCCAAAATTCTTCAGCACCAACTAGAAGGAGGAACCAACCCCCTGTTTACAGGTTCCAACCTTAAGGAAGCTACAACTTGCTAGATTCTCTAGCTCCAATTGGAAGGAGGCTCAAACCTCCTAGTTTATAGGATCCAACCTGAAGGAAGCTATGCCTCCCTATATTCTCTAGCACCAATTGGAAGGAGGATCCAACCCCCTAATTCACAAGATCCAACCCAAAGGAAGCTATGACTCCTTGTATTCTCCATCACCAACAAGAAGGAGGCTCCAACCCCCATTCCTTGCCCCTTCCTTCCTCCCTGAAATATAAATGGAGACTCAAATTGTCATTGCAACTGTCACTGTCATTGATAATAATACATCATCATCAACCTGCCACTGATACTGATACATCATCATCATAAAAAATGGACACAACATAATTGATACATCATCATCAAAAATAAATCCAACAAAACCTGTACATCAACATTATCAAAACTATATCAACCACAATTGATACATCAACATCATCAAAACTAGATCCACCACAACTGATACATCAACATCATCAATATAGGTCAACTTAGAAATTATGTCCACATAGATATCCTAGGTCCACATGGGTCCACATATAAACACCAAGATCACTTCTTAAATTTATC